>LPNX011005649.1:686933-710902 GCA_001517045.1 Pseudotsuga menziesii
TGCGGTTCTTCCAACCAGTCAAGCTGCATCAAAAAAACTTGAGTGACTAGAATAACTAGGATTCACTCTCCCCAAATTGACAAGCCATTACGTGAAAATCCAACGCCTCGATCAAACCATTACGATGGCAAAATACCCAAAGGAAGCAGGAACTCCTAAAAAGTGACCTCGGGGCACCGATCTCTGTTACACCTTTGGGTGGATTATGAACAACAGTCTCAGAGACTCCATTCAGCCCACATATTCCATGTGGGTATCCGTGACGGTTTACTTTTGGACATACTTCAAGTACCCCCTGGGTATAAATAGAGTCCCCTCGCCTAAGTTAAATTACTAATATTCTTACGTTAATTTAAAATTAACCAAGATATAATTGCACAACATTCATTCCATCACTTGCAAGCACTCTTAATTGATTTTAGACTCCATTTTCAAGGCATTGGCCAACTGTTTATTTCTTTCAATCTATATGTGATTGGGTGTCATTTTCGTGCTTACTTGTGATTATCTCATCATGTGATTTTTTGTTTACAATTGCTAAATCGAAACTCCTAAAAAACTTACACTTTAATACCATCATCATACTAAATAATTTTTCCTTAGTAACTTAATAGGGTCTAACCCCCTTGGCTTTGTTATGAGTTGAGCCTAAACGGAGGAGTCAAGAACAAGGTTACAGCCTTGACTCGAGACTTGCCCCCAAGGACACACCGAGTGGCTTGAAGATTTCTGCCATGTAACCCAGGTGTGTGAAAGGTGCCAACACTTTTTGGCTCCGTTACTGGGGATAAATCTTTTTATTCCCATGTACGACTTTTGTTTTTTCTTTGTTTGATGAATGCTTAGAGTAGATCTTTAATTTTCATCCGGTGACTCCACTGACCTTTTTTAGTTTTTTACAAAGAAAATCAAAAAATATTTTTGTGAGTGTTCTTAAATGTATATTTTTATTCTCACATGGTGACTCCATTGAAGGGATCAAACCCTTGTTTCTCACAAAATGTTTTGAGATTGATTGTGTGTAGGTGATCCCACATAACAGTGAAATTTAAGGCTCAACTCCATTTTTTTAGTTCCAGACATTCTCCATGATCACATATTCTTGATATGGATATTAAAAGAATAGAAGTTGCTGCTCGAGCTTCCTATGATTGTCCTCCCATTGATTTCTCTAGGATCCCTGTCTTTCCTAATCGTCTCATTAGTGAAATGACATCTACTTCCCTTCCATGCTTTCGGGGGGATGATAATGATCACTTAGCCAGATTCCATGTTATGATTTTTCTGTCACATATGAGCCAAAAAAACATTCAACATGAGGATCATATGATGGCAATGTTTACTCATTATTTGCAAGGGGAAATTTCATGTTGGCTTCATGAGTGTTTTCCTAAGAAATCTATTACTTCCCTTGCAAATTTCTTTGAAATATTTTTGAAGTAGTGGCATTATGATGGAAATGATATTGAATCATTCATTGCTAAATCATTCATTAATACCAATTTGAGGTACTTATTTCCTTGGAAAGAGTTTCATATAGAGTACCTTAAGATATCTAGTATCAACATGGTGTACAACAACCAACATTCAGAAATCTATTATGATCCCATCGAATCTATGCATGAAGAGCCATTAATTGAATAAATTGTTGAAGACCCTCCTCATGTAACATCAATAGAGAGTAGTGATGATTGGGAATGCTTTCATGATTATTTTAGTGATGATGATCACATTTGTAATCTAGATCTACCTAAGGATGAAATCATTGCAGAATATTATAGTGAAACTTATGATGAAAACCTTAATGTGCATGATGGGACTCCTACCTGTTCTCCATACAATGGTGACAGTTTGGAAGATTTACTGCCTTGTTCCCATTTTTCTGAAGAATAGGAGTATGAAAATGAGGACAAGTATAACTTGGATCATGATACAAGTGACGAAGACTCCCTTATGTCTGACAAATATGTTGAAGAGGAGTCCTGGACATTCATGGAAAATCCAACCTATGAGGAAAACAAAGAACCAAAAACTTTGGATGGTTTTGTTAATTCTCCTATCTATGGCATATCTAAAGGAGAGAACATGGACCTTGTTGTTAGTTTTTTCATCATATAAGCTAGCATTATGATCTTAGGATCTTTTAACTGAGAGAATAACAAGCACATCAATAAAACATAAGCACATCACAAGAGACAAGAGACACAAAGAATTTTCCTTAGGGAAACCATAAAGGAGAAAACGCCGCAACTTCCTCAGAGATAGAATCAGCACAAAAGGTAAAATCGGAAAACAATAAGATGATCTCCCGACAGCAGTAGTCTCTCTCTCTCACACTGAGAGAGCTTCTCCTCTCTCACTCATGCGCCCCAATGAGTGATTGTGTTTGTTGCAAGTGCGATAAATAGAGAGGCTCACTCTCTATTTATATTCTTTCATTCACTTGAAGTGCACTCCAACATGTCGGCCTCACTTAACAATTACTTACTAGAACCGACATCCCTAGGAGTGTCTAATAACCCTAATGCCCCACCACTTGTGGGGAATTTTCCTCCTCCGACCAATAGGAGGGTAACAAAATGGTGGGGACTATTGCCCTGACTTACAATGACTCACCTAGGGTCAACTTCACTAGGATAGTCTAATAACCCAGGGGCCCCATAACTGTGGGGAATTTAACCCTTAACCAATAGGAGGGTTACCCACAATGACTTGACATGACTTTCTCATTATAGAAACTTCTTAGAATACAAATCGGGGTATGACATGAATCAAGTACATTACAATACATCCCGAAATGAACATCGGGTTACAATAGATAAGAAATACAAGTGAATACATTCCAAAGTTACAATTACATCAACACTCCCTCTTAACTAGGAAGGTATTCTCTCGACACAATTTATTAGCACAAGTATTCTTCTCTGTCTCATCTGAATCATTGTATAATTCTCATCATATTCATATTCAAGCCATATTCATATTTAGGTCATCTTCATATGGATCTAGATCATCACTCGATCTGGATCATTGTCACTGGATCATACTCGGTCTGGAACATCGTCACTGGATCATTCTCGATCTAGAACATTGTCATTGGATCATACTCGATCTAGGACATTGTCACTGGATCATACTCGATATGGAACATCATCACTGTATCATACTCGATCTGGAACATCATCACTAGATCATACTCAATCTGGAACATCGTCACTGGATCATACTCAATCTAGAATATCATTGCATCTGGATCATCACTCGATCTGGATCATTACTGCTGGATCTGGATCATCACTTGATCTGGATCATAACTGTTGGATCTGGATCATCACTCGATCTAGATCATCATTGCTAGATCTAGATCATCACATGATCTGGATCTCTCGGAGTCATCATAACTAGATTTGGATCATAGCTCAACTAGATCTCATCTGGTCATCATCATGTGTGTGCTATCTCGTCATAGGAATTTCTACAGAGCCAACCTTCTTTCATGCTGGTTGTAGGCCTAGCCATCAGGTAAGTCTTTGCCTAGAACTTACATCTGACCTACTCATCAGAAAGGCATGCCCAACACTTACATCTGACCTACTCATCAGAAAGGCATGCCCAACACTCACATATGATCATGTAGTAAACTACAATCACATCAAAAAGGCCCCGCACTCACATCTGTCATGGAAGGAACTAAATCCTCTCACCATGATAGAATGGCTTTCCCTTACATTTGACATGGAAGGAACTAAATCCTCTCACCATGACAGAATGGCCTGCACTTACATTGGCCATGGAAGGAACTGAATCCTCTCACCATGACGAAATGGCCCACACTTACATCAGCCATGGAAGGAACTGAATCCTCTCACCATGACGGAATGGCATGGACTCACATCTGACTTGGAAGGAACCAAATCCTCCACCCTCATCAGAAAGACCCCCAGTCCCAGACTGAGCTACCTGGTAACGGACTAGGTGCCTCCACTCTCCCAGAGAGTGGAAGTTTCCCTTACATCTATCATACTCAACAAAATGGCCAACACTCACATCTGACATGGGAGGAAATTAATCCTTTAGCCATGACAGAATGGTTCAGCCCTTACATCTGACCTACTCGTAAAAATGGCTCTCTCAGTCCTGGACTGAGTGTTCCCGGTAACTGACCAAGTACCTCCATTCCCAGAATGGAAATCAGCACTCATATCTGACATGGAAGGAACCAAATCCTCTCACCATGATAGAATGGCTCAGCCCTTATATCTGACCTACTCGTCAAAATGGCTATGGACCTTAGCACTCATATCTGACATGAAAGGAACCAAATCCTCTCACCATGATATAATGGATCAGCCCTTATATCTGACCTGCTTGTCAGAATGGCTTTGGGACTCATCACTTGGCCTTGGAGGAAACCTCAATCTGGAGAACACCATGCTTCTCCTTGAAGTACTTGAACTTCACTCCGGCCAATGGCTTCGTCAACACATCAGCTATTTATTCCTCTATCGCAACATATTGGAGCTTCACTGGTCCTCTCTGCGCCATATCCCTGATATAGTGATACTTGATCTTGATAAGCTTCAACTTGTCATGGAACATTGGATTCTCTGACAACTTCACGCAACTCTGGTTGTCACAATGTATACAAGTAGCATCCATCTTGAGATCAAATAAATCAGACAGTAGCTTCCGCAGCCATACTGCCTCACAACTAGCTGAACAAGCTGCGACATGCTCTGCTTCAGCTATACTCAGTGCCACATAGGATTGCTTCTTGCTAAACTAGGAGATCATACCTGATCCCATACAGAAGCAACACCCTGCAGTGCTCTTCCTATTGATGGCACTACCTGCCCAATCTGAATCAACATAACCCTCCAGGTTAATATTTTGATTCGCATTGTACTTGAGCCCATAATCAACTATACCCCTGCATGCTTTGCAACCATCAGGTGAACATGTCTCAATGTGTTCACAGCAAATAAAATATCTACTCTCAGTTACATCAAGGAACCAATCATCTGATGATACATTGTAGCATCAATCGTCTCTAATGAAGCATCACTCAATAGCTTCATGTTTGATGCCATAGGTGTGGTCATGCAGTCCATCATCCTGAACCTATTTGGGATCTCTACTGCATACTTCCCCTGTCCACACCTCCATGCCTAGAAAATAGTGCATTGACACAAAATACTAAGCATCACTAGTATTTCGCCTTCAACCTTGAAGCAAAGGTTGGAATCCACTTTACTCTCAGTAAAGCCTAGAGTCATCAGTAATCTGCCCATCCTGTCGTACCATGTCGAACCTCAAGATATTCTGTAATCACTCCCTCTGAAGCAAAGCATCATACTCCCTTTGTCTTCTATGCTCTATGCACTGAAAACATTATGTACTGGAGTGATAAGTAGCTTCCTATGATACTAATATTCTATGTGACCATCTAGTGTATAGACTTACATCTTCAACCTTGTAGAAAAGGTTAAGATCTTCATCAAGCTCATCATGCATGTGTTTCAACTCTTACTGGCTGCAAATGTCTCTTCATGGTCTATTCCTTATTTTCATGAGAAGCCTCGTGCTACAAATCTTGCTTTGTATCCCATGATGTTTCCATCTACTATATGATGGAGCTACGAACTTCCCTTCACATATTGATACTGCATCCTAGACATCATTCTTCTTGAACTGGTCTTCCATTTCTTCTTGATTACTTCTTCATGGCTGGAAGGTTCTGTATCAATGATGTCACTGTATTCGTCATATTATTTTCATCTTTGAACTGTCGTCACTTGTTCTTCAGAACAATTCTTCATTCTTCTTTGCTTGTAGGCGATTATGTATGTGATCTTCCCTACAAGTCAAATGCATTTGTATGGTTAGAAAATTTTCATAAGGAATATTTATACTAGCAAGTTCCTATGCATAAATATATGATCATGCAACTACTTTAGTTAATACAACATTTATCCATATCTCACTGAAACTTTCTAGATGCCTTCCATCTATACCAGGACAACATTAAGATTGTGCACTAATCCAATATGTTAGCAAAGATGTTTCATTCTAGATAAGTAGCAATGGAGAGTTGTATAGCACCATGAGCTACTTACCCATCACATGCATATTAGTAGTATACTGTCATTAATGCAAACATCCTATCATGCATAATACATCAACTGAATATCAACAAATGCATAACAAAACAACATCATGAAATGGCAATTGAATACTTATCTTTATTTGTTTCATGGGTAGACTCCTTCTTGAGCCTTCAGCTTCATCGTCTTCTTCATTCATGATAGCATCATTTCTTATCCAAATGCTAGGATGGATAAGAGGTTCTTCAAGAGTTGAGTTCTTCATATTCCTCATCACTTGAGGGATCTTCTTTGGATGGCAAGAGCTTGATCTTCAATTGCTCCCATCTTCTCTTCTCTTCTTATGAGTCGAACTTCTTCTTCTTCCGAGAGTCTATTGCAAGTAATCACTTCCTTCTGGCACACATTCCTTGAATGAATGAATCTCATGATCCTGGGAGGCCATTCAAGGTGGCCATCACCATTTATGCATTCTTCACTTCTGCTTTTACCACTTCAAGGTTTTCTTTGATTTGAGAGACCCTTATGACTGCATGGTCTGCATTCTAGATCTTCACATTCTTTAACTGGTTTCTTAAGGTCATATTCCAATCTACGTTCTTACCTTCAAATAGCTTGGTCAAGGAATCAAACATCTTCGGTGTCTTTAAGGAACACACCTGTAGTACAAGTTGATTCGTGACTAAATTAGCAATGATCTTCTTGGCCATGACCAAGTTCTTTTTGTGTAACGCTTCTAGCCTCATCTCCCTCTGGAAATGGAACCTCTCTACTCATGTAGGTGTCCCATTCATTTTCTTCAGAGAGATCATATACTTCCATGCTTGGAAGTTGTCAACTTCACCAATATTATCATCAATCTAATGTGATAGATCACTTTGAAATGAGAACCTCAAATGAAAATAGCGAAGGATTAGATCTTACCGATTTGAGGTGTCCGTCTTGGTTCCGTAGCTGGCTGATCTAGGGTTTGTCATAGAAACCCTAATTTTTTAAACTTGGAATCTTTTAGATCTGATTGGATAGACATATATATCTCTTCAAATGGATTTGTCCAATGTACTCCTTTTCTGAAAATAGTGGAGGGAAGCTCCCAGAACAGGAAGCCCTAATTTTCCAATTTCTTCTGCAGAAATGCCTATTACTTTTTCTATGATATATCCGAAATTACTGCTCCTCTGTGTCTGAAACTTTGCACTGAGGTAACCTCGCATGCTCCTGATTACCTCAGTGTAAAGTTTCATCATAATTGGTTTCAGCAATTGGGATGTATGAGCCTTTTCCCAAGGTGACCTGTTACAGGACTGTTCAGAATAGCGAAGTTGTATGGAATGCCACGTGTCACAGGTTTGTCTTCTAAGTCTTATATTTGGAACACCAAAATTAGATTTAGTGAAATTTCTGAAAATCTTCAGGAATTCAATTTGGACCTTTGTAGCCCAAGATATTGCAATTCTCCCCAGGTGTCCTGTTTAGGGATGAATTTTGGAAGATTCTGGAACCCTAACTTGGAGGGATCATATCTCCCAGAATATAGAGAATCTGAGGGTGAATGTTCGACACCGTGTTCATCAGGATGTTATATTAATCCCTTGCAATTTTCAGATATTGATACTTCTCCAAGATTAGGATGTAGCGAATGTACCAAAACTTCATAGTTTTAGTATTTAGGGTTTTTCTAGCTCGAGGTCAAAATAGGGTTTGACTTTCCTGGAGTTTCACCCAACCAAATTTCTTGATCTAGGTCTCTAAAATTCGATTTTGATGAGGAGAAAAATTCTATTTTGGGCTCACTCAAAAATTCATTTTCTATAGAAATCCCTAATTTCTGCATCGAAAACTGAAAATGCTCAGAATCGAATTCCGCTTCGACAGAAAGATGCGCCCTTCAATGGAGAGTTCACCTACAATAATTTTGCTGATGGATTGTGGAGAGAGACCCAGAAGGTAACAAGCCCTAGATTCTGTAGCTACATAATGTCTTCTTCTCAGTTTAGCTCTGATACCATGTTAATTTTTTCATCATATAAGCTAGCATTATGATCTTAGGATCTTTTAACTGAGAGAATAACAAGCACAACAATAAAACATAAGCACATCACAAGAGACAAGAGACACAAAGAATTTTCCTTGGGGAAACCATAAAGGAGAAAACCCCGCAACTTCCTCAGAGATAGAATCAGCACAAAAGGTAAAATCGGAAAATAGTAAGATGATCTCCCGACAGCAGCAGTCTCTCTCTCTCTCACACTGAGAGAGAGATTTTCCTCTCTCACTCATGTGCCCCAATGAGTGAGTGTGTTTGTTGCAAGTGAGATAAATAGAGAGGGTCACTCTCTATTTATATTCTTTCGTTCACTTGAAGTGCACTCCAACATGTCAGCCTCACTTAACAATTACTTACTAAAGCTGACATCTCTAGGAGTGTCTAATAACCCTAGTGCCCCACCACTTGTGGGGACTTTTCCTCCTCTAACCAATAGCAGGGTAACACAATGGTGGGGACTATTGCCCCAACTTACAATGACTCACCTAGGGTCGACTTCACTAGGATAGTCTAATAACCCAAGGGCCCCATAACTGTGGGGACTTTAACCCTTGACCAATAGGAGGGTTACCCACAATGACTTGACATGACTTTCTCATTATAGAAACTTCCTGGAATAAACATCGGGGTATGACATGACTCAAGTACATTACAATACATCCCGGAATTAACATTGGGTTACAATAGATAAAAAATACAGGTGAATACATTCCAAAGTTACAATTACATCAACACTTATGGCCTTGGAAAAATTTGATACAGAAAAGGAGCATGCAGTATATCCATATGATCAGTTTGAGCAATATATCACTATCATTAATGAAGACAAAGAGAACTTGATATCAGAATGTAATATCAACGATGGAAAATCCATCACATTTGACATAGATGGAGGTGATGACTATTGGAATTTTTGTGAATATATCATTAAGAATCCCATCTATTCTATATCCAGCAAGGGGAATGTCTATTTAGAAATTTGTGGAAGTCCAATTTACTATACTTCCACAGAGGGAAGCATGGATCTGGAGACCTGGGAAAATCCTAGTATGGAAGAGGATCATTCAAAACTCTTATAAAATCATTCAGAGCCATACAAAGGTATCAATAATGAAGACATTGAGAAGCATTCTTGTGAAAAGACAGATGTGATGCAGTCAGTGGAATATCAGTTTCAACTGTCATCTTCACATATCGAGCTTCCTTATGATTTGGAGCCGCTTGGGGCTTATAGAATGAGTTATCATCTAGTAAACCTTGATGACCAGTATGATGGTGTAGTCAATCTACCTCATCACTCTGGTTTGTATATCAACTCTATCCAGTCATGGATAGAAGTAGCTTGTGCAAGCACATACCAGTTTGGGAAGCAATTTCATGAAGTATTATATTCTTATGATCTCCCATCCATACCGCCCATTCCGGATCATCATGTAGGTTTGCATTTTCTGAATAAGGTATCCTTAATTTGGCTGGTAACTAAAGATAAGGAAAAAAATTTTATGTTAATAAAATACTTAGGTGGTTACATTGGATTTCTAATTACACTTAACCATTTTTATATCATGCTTAGAGTAGGAAAATAAGCTCCTTAAAAGAGAGCATTTACTTTCTTCATTTCTGTTTTGTGCTTAGACATAATAATTTTTTTTTTTCATTAGTTAGTTACATTTATTTTAAATAAATCAGCTTAATCGTTCATTTGGTTTTTATATAAAGCTTGTGCTACTGACGTTTTCTTGTCATGTTGAGATGTTTTTACAGGGTGTATAAACCAGAGATTCTGGTGTTCTCATATCCTCTCCTTGTCTTATGACCAGATCAAGCACACGTCCCACAGTTGGAGTGAGAATGTTACCACCTAAGTTGTACTTGGTGGATTTTTATCAAGTGAGCCTGGTGAACCAGACAAGGATAACTTGTTCAAACTTCATAAGACCTTCATAAGTGCTTCTGACAAGTGCTTGTTGTACTATATCACATGTTGATACCCCCTTGGGGGCATTGTAGTAAATGATCTAGCATGATAGTGTCTGTAAACGACTCGGTCTCTTAGACTTTATTTTTCAATGTGATCATCCCAGGGTGTTTTTTCCCTTGGTTATTATTGGTTGTTGATTTAACGACTGATAATTTATGAGTTTTTCACTCAATACCTCCAAAGTTGGGGTGGTCGGCTTGGCA
The DNA here is from genome assembly GCA_001517045.1 of Pseudotsuga menziesii. Lineage (NCBI taxonomy): Eukaryota > Viridiplantae > Streptophyta > Pinopsida > Pinales > Pinaceae > Pseudotsuga > Pseudotsuga menziesii. Next base: position 697,269 of record LPNX011005649.1, read on the forward strand.
TTTAGGCCTATTTAGGTTATTAGAGTCTAAGTGTCAATGTATAAACATGCTAGGCATCATGGTTGAGTCATATGAACATGTCTAAGTCCCCCTAGGTTTTTAATTTTTTTTAATTTTTTTAATTTTTTCATTGTTTTTTATTAAAATTTAATTTTTCCAAAACTTAGGCTATTTTTAATAGTTTAATTGGAAAATTTGGTTTTGTAATAAAAGTGGGCTCGGAAGTCAGATTCAATCATGTAGGGTCTCATTTTCAACCTAAGAGCATCCAATAAACCTATAGACCCACTATTTCCTAGTTTTGAGTGATTTTCCATCACTCAGGTCAGAAAGCCCCAAAAAATCAATTATTGATTATTTTAATTAATAAATTGATGAATAATGGAGCAAATCCAAAATCCTAGATTAGTGGAGTCCCAACTGATTTGATTGCAATCAGTCAGATCTGAACCATCTTGACTGTATCTGACAAATACTTGACTGAAGGAGGTGATCTAGATAGATCTAGAGTTGAACTTCAGCCTCCTTTATGGGGAATTGCTCCCTCTCTCTCTTCTCCACTCCTGTGGGCTCTCCTAGAAGCTCTATGGATTGATGTGCCAGTATGTGGGTTGATGTGTCAGCTCAATCAGCCCCGCGATTTAAAATTAGGCTCAGTGGAAGCTTAGTTTAGCTTCAGATCGGCATTGATGGACTCTCCTTCAGCTGCAGTGGTCTGTCTCCTTGGGATTTGTGCCTCCCCTGGGCTGGATCTCCTATTTTTTGTATAAATAAAGCTCAGATCACCTCTTCCAGGCTATTTAGAACTGGGATTGAGGTGTTGTTTCTCTTATACCGTGTTATTATTTATTATTCTGGAATAAAGAAGTTTTGAAGGCAAGATCTATGGTGTAATGCTCTTCATGTGTGGATGGTGATTGTCAAATGCTTATGAGGCATAATCTATGTTATTTATCACTTCTTTTGTTGGTTAATTGTTGGCCTTGAAGGAGAGAGCTCCCTCCTATTAGGATAAGAGTTTATTCTAGTTTGATTTATTCTCTTACTGTTTGTGTGTTTCAGATCTATTGGAGTTGCATGTATTTTAAGTTTAATTGCATGCTTTCCAATTATCTCTTCCAGCAGCACCTATGTTTTAACCATCTGTTTGTGCAAGGATTTCTAAGTTCTAGGTGATATTTCTTGTAGAAGAGGTTGATCTAGTTCACATATTTCTCATCTTCAAGATCTTCTGAATGACATAGTCCCTCGGTGTTCCACCAAAGAAGACTCCAAAGCCCAACATTCCCAGTCTTCCAGCACTCTTTCTCTCTCTTTCTCCTTAAAAAAATCAATTGTCTTACCTGGTTATTGTGTTCAAAAGATTTGTTATCATTTGGATCTTTTATATTAAATTAAAATTTACATAGATATTCTATTTCAAAGCTCATAGTCTAGATCTCATTTCTGAAAAGTATCATTAAGCATTCTAGATCTAGCATAAGGAAATTGTCTGTTTTGCATGGAAAGTTAAAGAAAATTAGTAGGTTGCATGCTCTAGATTTCCATTTCTGTTTAAAAAAAGATTAAATCCAGAAATCAGTGCATATTTAATTGGCTGAACAAACAGCAAGCCAAGATCCCAGGGAAAGCTTGCTTTCCTTGGTTCCTTTTTCACCTGTTTAGCTAGTTTTAACTTAGTCTTTTTTGAGTTAAGGTAGGATGACCCAAAGGTTCTATTAAAGTGATTTTGGATGCATTTTATTATAACATGATTGCTGTTTTTTAGCAGGTGTAACAGAAAAGAAAATAAGCTCCTGTTCGAAAGTGGCCTCGGGAGCGTTCAAATCCCTCCAGGGGTCTCCCCTTTCACTGAAATATTAAAATTTTGGAAAGTTGTAAGATCTTGGTTTCATCCCCTATAAGGACCAAGAGGTTTTTGATACTTCATTTTGATGATATTGTAACTAATAATAATAAAAGGAAATCTTTTTTGAGTAGGCTCTTTCGAGCCCACTCCCCATCCCACCAGGGGGGATCTGCGTCCATTTCACTTTTTTGCATTTTTTCCCTTTTTTCTGTTCTAGTTTAGTATTGACATGAATGATTGTGTACATTGATAATATTTTTCATTATTCCATATTTTCAATTCAAAAGTAATCATACTACTTACCCCATGACTTCCTGATTGACCCTCAAGGGGAAAGAGATGCGTGGTAGGACTAATTAGAAAACTGGTGTTCTATATCTCTGATTCCTTTTTTCACTTATTGCTTTATAATCATAATAAAATCAAGAACTCCTTAATTCCCTGATTGAGTTCCACTTGGACCGAAAGAGGTTCGTTGAGGGTTTTCTTTTTAACAAGAACACCTATTTTAAAATTTACTAAAAATAACAAAGACTCCAGTGTGTATGCTCTGTACTTGGCTAATGTTCATCCGACTAGTCAAGCTGCATAAAAATCACTTGAGTGACTAGAATAATTAGGATTCACTCTCCCCAAATTGACAAACCATTAGGTGAAAATCCAACGCCTTAATCAAACCATTACGGTGGCAAGCTACCCAAAGGAAGCGGGTACTCCTGAAAAGTGACCTCAGGGCGCCTATCTTTGTTACACCTTTAGGTGCATTATGAACAACAGTCTCAGAGACTCCATTCATCCCACATATTCCTTGCGGGTAGCCATGATGGTTTTGTTTTGGACATACTTCAAGTACCCCTTGGGTATATCTGGAGTCCCCTTGCTTAAGTTAAATTACTCATCTTCTTATGTTAATTTAAAATTAACCAAGATGCAATTTCACAACATTCATTCCATCACTTGCAAGCACTCTTAATTGTTTTTCGACTCCATTTTCAAGGCCCTGGTCAAATTTTTATTTCTTTCAATCTATATGTGATTGGGTGTCATTTTCGTGCTTACTTGTGATTATCTCATCATGTGATTTGTTGTTTACAATTGTTAAATCGAAACTCCTAAAAAACTTATTCTTTAATCCCATCATCATACTAAATAATTTTTCCTTAGTAACTTAATACGGGCTACCCCCTTGGCTTCATTAAGAGTTGAACCTAAACAAAGGATTCAAGAACAAGGTGACATCCTTGACTCGGTACTTTCCCCCAAGGACACACCGAGTGGCTTGAATATTTCTGCCACGTAACCCAGGTGTGTGAAAGGCGACAACACTTTTTGGCACTGTTACCGGGGATAAATCTTTTTATTCCTGAGTATAACTTTTGTTTTCTTCTTTTTTGTTTTTGCTTTTTTTCATGAATGCTTAGAGTAGATCTTTAATTTTCATCTGGCGACTCCACTGACCTTTTTCAGTTTTTTACAAAGAAAATCAAAAAATATTTTTGTGAGTGTTCTTAAATGTATATTTTTATTCTCACATGGCAACTCCATTGAAGGGATCAAACCCTTATTTCTCACAAAACGTTTTGAGATTGAATGTGTGTAGGTGATCCCACATAATAGTAAAATTCAAGGCTCGACTCCATTTTTTCAGTTCCAGACATTCTCCATGATCACTTATTCTTGATATGGATATTAAAAGAATAGAAGTTGCTGCTCAAGCTTCCTATTATTGTCCTCTCATTGATTTCTCTAGGATCCCTTGCTTTCTCTAGGATCCCTTGCTTTCCCTTCCATGCTTTCGGGGGGATGATAATGATCACTCAGCCATATTCTATGTTATTATTTTTTTGTCACATATGAGTCAAAACAACATTCAACATGAGGATCATATGATGGCAATGTCTGCTCATTCTCTGCAAGGGGATGTTTCATGTTGGCTTCATGAGTGTTTTCCTAAGAAATCTATTACTTCCCTTGCAAAGTTCTTCGAAATATTTTTGAAGTAGTAGCATTATGAAGGAAATGATATCGAAACATTGAATGCTAAATCATTCATTAATACCAATTTGAGGTACTTATTTCCTTGGAAATATTTTTATACATAGTACCCTAATATATGTAGTATCAACATGGTGTACAACAACCAACATTCAGAAATCCATTATGATCCCAACGAATCTATGCATGAAGAGCCATTAATTGAAAAACTTGTTGAAGGCCCTCCTCATGTAACATCAACAGAGAGTAGTGATGATTGGGAATGATTTCATGATTATTTTAGTGATGATGATCACATTTGTACTCCAGATCTACCTAAGGATGAAATCGTTACAGAATATTATAGTGAAACTTATGATGAAAACCCTAATGTGGATGATGGGACTCCTACCTGTTCTCCATATAATGTTGACACTTTGGAAGATTTACTTCCTTGTTCCCATTTTTCTGAAGAAGATGAGTATGAAAATGAGGAAAAGTATAACGTGGATCATGATACAAGTGATGAGGACTCCCTTATGTCTGACAAAGATGCTCAAGAGGAGTCCTGGACATTCATGGAAAATACAATCTATGAGGAAATTAATGAACCAAAAACTTTGGATGGTTTTGTTGATTCTCCTATCTATGGCATATCTAAAGGAGAGAACATGGACCTTGTGGCCTTGGAAAATTTTGATATAGAAAAGGAGCATGCAGTAATCCATATAATCAATCTGAGCCATATATCACTATCAGTAATGAAGGTAAAGAGAACTTGATATCATAATGTAATATCAGCGATGAAAAATCCATCACATATGACATAGATGGTGATGGTGACTATTAGAATTTTTGTGAATATATCATTAAGAATCCCATCTATTCTATATCCAACAAGGGGAGTATCTTTTTAGAAATTTGTGGAAGTCCAATTTACTATACTTCCACAGAGGGAAGCATGGATATGGAGACCTGGAAAAATCCTAGTATGGAAGAGGACCATTCAAAACTCTTATATGATCATTCAGAGTCATATCGTTGAGAGCCATACAAAGGTATAAATAATGAAGACATTGAGAAGCTATGTTGTGAAAAGACAGATGTGATGTAGTCAGTGGAATATCAATCTCAACTATCATCTTCACATATGGAGCTTCCTTATGATTTGGAGCCACTTGGGGCTTATATAATGAGTTATCATCCGATAAGCCTTGATGACCAATATGATGGTGTAGTCAATCTCCCTCATCACTCTGATTTGTATATTAACTTTATCCAATCATGGATAGAAGCAGCTTGTGCAAGCACATACTAGTTTGCGAAACAATTTGATGAAGTATTATATTCTTATGATCTCCCATCCATATCGTCCATTCCGAATCATCACGCAGGTTTTCATTTTCTGAATAAGGTATCCTTACTTTGGCTGGTAACCAAAGACAAGGAATTTTTTTTTATGTTAATAAAATACTTAGGTGGTTACATTCAATTTCTGATTACACTTAACACTTTTTATATCATGCTTAGAGTAGGAAAATAAGCTCCTTGAAAGAGAGAATTTACTTTCTTCATTTTTGTTTTGTGCTTAGCCATAATAATAAAAAAAAATTGATTAGATAGTTACACTTATTTTAAATAAATCAGCTTAATGGTTCATTTGGTTTTTATATAAAGCTTGTGCTACTGAGGTTTTCTTGTGAAGTTGAGATGTTTTTACAAGGTGTATAAAACAGAGATTCTGGTGTTCTCGTGTCCTCTCCTTGTATTATGACCAGATCAAGCACACATCCCACAATTAGAGCCTATTTTGTTACCACCTAAGTTGTACTTAGTGGTTTTTTATCAAGTGAGCCTGGTGAGCTGGACAAGGATAACTTGTTGGGACTTCATAAGACCTTCAGAAGTGCTTTTGGGAAGTGCTTGTTGTACTATATCACATGTTCATACCCCCTTGGGGGAGTTGTAATAAATGATCTAGCATGATAGTGTCTATAAAAGACTCGGTCTCTTAGACTTTATTTGTCAATCCAATCAGCCCAGGGTTTTTTTTCCCTTAGTTATTATTGGTTGTTGAATAAACGACTCATAATTTCTAATTTTTTCACTCAATATCTCCAAAGTTGGGGTGGTCTGCTTGGATTTCAAGCCTATTGAGGTTATTAGAGTCTATGTGTCAATGTATAAACATGCTAGGCATCATGGTTGAGTCATATGAACATGTCTAAGACCCCCTAGGTTTTTAATTTTTTTTAATTTTTTCAATGTTTTTTATTAAAATTTAATTTTTCCAAAAATTAGGCTATTTTTTAATAGTTTAATTGGAAAAATTGGTTTTGTAATAAAAGTGGGCTCAGAAGTCAAATTCAGTCATGTAGGTGCTCATTTTCAAGCTAAGAGCACCCAGTAAACCTATAGACCCACTATTTCCTAGTTTTGAGTGATTTTCCATCACTCAGGTCAAAAATCCCCAAAAAATCAATTATTGATTATTTTAATTAATAAATTGATGAATAATGGAGCAAATCCAAAATTCTAGATTAGTGGATTCTCAGTCAATTTGATTGAAATCAGTCAGATCTGAACCAGATTGACTGGTGTTAGATTTTTAACATTAAGCTAGCATAACATTAGGATATTTAACTGAGAGAACAACAAGCACAACAATCAAACACAAGAGACAATGAACACAGTTTTTTTCCTCAGAGAAACCATAAATGGAGAAAACCCCACAACTTCCTCAGAGATAGAATCAGCACCAAAGTAAAACCCCAAAATAGTAAGATGACCTCCTGACAGCAGTAACCCCTTTCTTCCTTGCCCCAGTGTCTTTCTCTTCCTCAACTATGTGCTACAGTTGAGTGTGAGTGAGTGTGTGATAAATAGAGAGCCTAGCTCTCTATTTATACTAATTCTTGACTTGACTAAACCCAACTAGGGACAACTTCACTAGGTGAGTCTAATAACCCTAGTGCCCTGGAACTGCAGGGACTTTAACCCTTGATCAATAAGAGGGTTACCCATAATGACTTGACATGACTTGTTTACATTATAGAACCTCCCGATAGGAACATTGGGGCATGACATGACTCAAGTACATCCTGGAATAAACATCGGGTTACAATATATAAGAAATACAAGTGAATACATTCTGAAGTTACAATTACATCAACACTCCCTCTTAACTAGGAAGGTATTCTCTTGACACAATTTTCGTCACTAGTCTTCTTCTCTGGATCATCTCATCATCTGCACCTTCAAGTCATCTTCACCTTCAAGTCATCTTCATCTTCAAGTCATCTTCATCTTCGGATTTGGATCACCACTCGATTTGGATCATCATCACTGGATCTGGATCATCAATCGATCTGGATCATCATCACTGGATCTGGATCATCACTCGATCTAGATCATTGTCACTCGATCTAGATAATCACTGGGCATCATCATCACTAGATCATCATGGGTGTTATCTCATGATTCTTCTCATCACAAGAAGTTCTACAGAGCCAGCCCTTTTTCGTGCCGGTTGTAGGCCTATCCTCCATGTAGGTCTTCTTTAGTGCTTACATCTGACACCAAGTCAGAATGGCCCGCCCAGCACTTACATCTAACCATGAGAGGAACACATCCAACACCATGTCAGAAAGGCATGCCCATCACTCACATCTAATCATGTAGGAACCAATCCTATAATCATATGAGAAAGGCCCAGCACTCACATTTAGCCATGCGGGAACACATCCTGCAACCATGCTAAAAAGTCTCTGCACTTCCAACCATGTGGGAACACATCCTACAACCATGTTGGAATAGCTCTGCAATTACTCCACCCATGCGGGAACACATCCCGCAACCATGATGCAAGGGATATGCACTTACATCCACCCATGCGGGAACACATCCTGCAACCATGATGGAAGGGCTCTACACTTACATCCACCCATGTAGGAAGACATCCTGCAACCATGATGGAAGGGCTCTGCACTTAGATCCACCCATGCAGGAACACATCCTGCAACCATTATGGAAGCACTCTACACTTACATCCACCCATGCGAGAACACATCCTGCAACCATGATGGAAGGGATTTGCACTTACATCCACCCATGCGGGAACACATCCTGCAACCATGATGGAAGGGCTTTGAACTTACATCCACCCATGTGGGAACACATCCTGTAACCATGATGGAAGGGCTCTGCACTTACATCCACCCATGTGGGAACACATCCTGCAACCATGATGGAAAGGATCTCAACCCTAGGTTGAGGGTTCCTGGTAACTGACCAAGTGCCTCCATTCTCCAAGAGAATGGAAACAGCCCTTATATCACATCATAATGGCCATGCGCTCACATCTGATCATGTAGGAACACATCCTATAGTCATATCAGAATGGCCCTTAGTCCTAGACCAAGTATTCCTGGTAACTGACCGGGCACCTCCATTCCAAGAATGGAAATAACCCTTATATCTAATCATGTAGGAACCAATCCTACAGTCATATCAGAATTCCTCAACACTCATATTTGACATGGAAGGAACCAATCCTCTCACCATGAAAAAATGGCTCAGCCCTTACATCTGACCATGGAAGGATCTAATCCTCTCACCATGTCAGAATGGCTCATGGACTCATCACTTCCCCTTAGAAGGAACCTTGATCTGGAGAACACCAAGCTTCTCCCTGAAGTACTCAAACTTCACTCTGGCTAAGGGTTTTGTCAACACATCGGCTATCTGTTTTTCTGTTGCAATGTACTGGAGCTTCACTACTCCCCTCTACACCATATCCCTAATATAGTGATATTTGATCCCAATATGCTTTGACTTGTCATGGAACACTAGGTTCTCCGAAAACTGCACACAGCTCTGGTTGTCGCAATATATACAAGTAGCATATAACTGGAGATAAAATAAATTTGATAGTAGCTTCCTTAGCCATACTACCTCACAACTAGCTGAACAAGCTACAACATACTCTGCTTTAGATGTACTCAGTGCCACACAGGATTGCTTCCTGCTAAACCAAGAGATCACACCTGATCCCATACTGAAGTAACACCCTGAAGTTCTCTTCCTATCGATGGCACTTCCTGCCCAATCTAAATCAACATAACCCTCCAGGTTAATCTTCTGAATCACTTCATACTTGATCCCATAATCAACTGTACCCCTCAGGTACCTCAAAATATGCTTTGCATCAATAAAGTGATCATATCTCGGATCTGTCAAGAACTGGCTCAAGGTGTTCATAGCAAAGCAAATATAAGGTATCGTGTTAGTTAGGTACATCAAGGACCCAATCATTTGATGATACCTTGTAGCATCAACCATCTCTGATGAAGCATCACTCAATAGCTTCATCTTCGATGCCATAGGTGTGGCCATATCCTTGCAGTCCATCATCACAAACCTCTTCAGGATCTCTACTGTATATTTCCCTTGTCCCAGGGAAATTCCATCTACATTCTACCACACCTCCATGCCTAGAAAATAGTGCATCATTCCCAAGTCCTTCATTTCAAACTCAACAAAAATATTCCTCTTCGTATCAGCAATCAACCCATCCATACCTGTTACAGACAGATCATCTACATACAGTAGGAGCATCACTGGGTTTCCATCTTCAATCTTGTAGTAAAGGTTGGAATCTTCTTTACTCTTAGTAAAGCCCAAACTGGATAGAAAGCTATCAATTCTGCCATACCAAGTCTCGGGTGCCTGTTTTAAACTGTACAGGGCTTACTTCAATCTGCACACATGAGACTCCCTACCATGTGTCTCAAAACCAAGTGGCTGCTCTACATACAATTCCTCTTGCACTACACCATTCAAGAAAACAGTCTTGACATCCATTTGGTGTATCTTCCATTTCATCACTGCAGCCAGAGAAATTACTAATCTGATGGAAGTGTATCTGGCTATAGTTGCAAAGGTTTCTTCATAGTCTATTCCTTCTTTCTGTGAGAAACCACGAGCCACGAATCTCACCTTATATTTCTCTATGATACCATATGCAACATTTTTTATCTTCTAGATCCATTTGGAAGTTACAACTGACTTCCTTTCTAGTCTTGGGACAACATCCCAAACATCATTCTTCATGAGTGATTGATACTCTTCGATCATAGCATCCTTCCATTCTTTTTGTTCTGTCGCTTCTTCATAATTGGAAGGTTCTTTATCAATGAATCACATAGCAATGCTACATATCCGGAGCGAGATCTAGTCCTCTTTCTTTCTCTATGATTCTCTTATGGAGCCCCATATCTTTCCGCACGTTGGATAGCTTCTCGTACCCAAGCAGGTTTCCTCTTGATGTGAGGATTCTTCTCCTAAGGTGGATCTATAGGTTCTTGTGATTCTTCAAATTCTTGATCTTCTTCTTGAACTTCTTCATTCATGGTTGTGTCATGAATTCTAGGTGCTTCTACTTCTTTAGGAACTTCAGAAGGTTTCTTTCTAGATTTGTTGTAAGCTGTGTCTTCATCAAATGTCACATCACTACTGATGTCAATCTTCTTGAATCCTAGGAAGTATATTCTATAATCCTTCGAGCTTTCAGAGTATCCCACAAATATACCCTTCTTTCCTGAAGGATATAAATTTGTTCTTTTCTTTTTTGGAATATGTATGTACACTGGACATCTGAATATTATGATATGGCTGACTTCTGGTTTCTTGCCGGAGAAGACTTCTTCAGGAGTCTTGTTCTCGAGTACTCTGTGTGGAGTACGGTTCTATACATACATCATTGTTCTAGCAGCTTCTACCCATAGATGCATAGGAAGATCTTGATCATGAAGCATTGCTCTTGCAGCTTCCATGATAGTTCTATTCTTCCTTTTTGCAATCCCATTCTGTTGTGCTTTGTATGGAGTAGATAACTCCCTCTTAATCCCTGAGTCTTTGCATAACTCTTTCAATTCATTTGATGTGAATTCTCTGCCATTATCTGATCGAAAAGTCTTGATATTCTTTTTAGTGTGGTTCTCGATCAAGGATTTGAATTCCTTGAACTTGTTGAATACTTCATCTTTGTTCTTCATAAAGTAAATCCATGTCTTCCTAGAAAATTCATCAATAAAAGAAACATAGTATACATACCCACTTAGTGAACTTGATGGCATTCGTATGCATACATCGGAGTGGATGATTTCCAAGATTCCTTTTGCTTTTCTCTCACTACTTGGAAATGTCTTCTTTGTGTTATCTCCTTTCGCACATGCTTTGTAGACCCCATCATGTTTTTCTTGAATTTCTGGAAGAAAACAGCTTTGCTTGCAAGTTGTAGTGCTCTGCAATGCACATGTGAAAGCCTTCTATGCAAAAGTTCATTTGGCTCTACTGTGTCATGGACCAAGGTTTGTTCTGGATGGCCCTTTAGTTTGTACAATCCTCTTTATTGTTCTCCAATCACTACTGCATCATCGATAGTCTTTCCTTTTGGCCACATGATGACTTGACCATCTATAAATGAAACCCTCATTCCTTTTGCATCTATTGCCGATATGGAGAGAAGTTTTTTCTTTAGTCCTGGTACAAACAATACTTCCTTCATTGTCATAGACTTTCCAGAGTCTAGCTTGTAGGAGGATTCCCCACTACCTTTTATTGGATACTAGTAGTCATCTCCTAGCTTCACCTTGTGAGGTGATTCATGTTCTGAAAGTTTCACAAAGGAATCTGTTATCCCTAAAGTTGGACCTAGACTACAGGGGATCCAAGCTTAGGAAATCTTATATTGACAATGACCAAATCAAATGAAATCAACTCAAGCAGGAAAACTGGTATAAAACTTAAGGCTAGTATCATAGGTTTGTACAGCTTTCAGGAACAAAATCACAATATAACATATGTATATACAGCTGGTATATATCACAGATCATTAGATACAGATATTCACAGAAAAGAGCAAAGTGTATAACAGGTTGGTAAGACAGTGAGGGATGGAAAGAAAATCATAAAATTCAAATAACATAACATTCAAAACAGCATTCCATACAAAGGATTCTATGATCCTGATATATAAAGTGTAACTGTAACTGTTTATAAAGAATAAAGATAACTATTTCCTTGAATAAGAATTATAACATGGATTATGAATGACCACAGATATAAAAGAATTATCAAGGAAAATAGTTTATAATGCATAGCAACAAAACATCATCACATGACATTCAAAGCTAGAACCTGTGAAGCTGCAAAGATATTATGCGATACAGAATGGTTCATAATACATCCATCATCATCCCAAAATCTGCCAACCTGTTTCTCACTAGTTCGAGAGGTCTTTTTGTATCCCAAAAAGAGTCTATCTAAAACTAACAGAACTAACAATAGATCCTATAAACTTGGCTCGATCCCCTACAAAATGGGACATCAAAGCCCTTAAAAAATGCTTTTACACTACATGTGGAATACTAAGAGAGACATCTGCCAATAAACAGAGTTGGTTTCCCAAGCAAACTATAACTCTAAATGGAGCCTCTAAACCTCAGTGACATGTTCTTCTCTGTTTCCTTTTTCATAACCTTCACAGCAGCCATTTCAAACTCCTCTTGTGTCACATGGACACGTTGCTCCCGCAATGCAAACATCCCAGTTTCTATGCATACAGTCTTAAGCTCTGCATCTTTTCCCTGAAGATGCTTATTCGTGCAGTAAGACCCTCCACCATGTACGCTGTAAGTATTTCCATTGGATTTCCGTGAATTAAGACTGTATCTTTTAATTTTGCGATTTATATGTTATGCCAATTCGCAGAACCTTCTCAATCTTCGCAGCCTTCGATCTTCATGTCGAAACATTGTTTCTCCATTTTGCCGTGGATTTGACCATCTGGGAACGGCCGGTAGGTTATTTGACACAATTATCCAATAGATTTTCGAAAATTTAAATTATCTTGGCAAGTTTCGCACTCAACGCCTGAGAAACTATACTGAAAAGCAATCTCTAAGCTCCAACGAGCCTGAACTCTTGTCCATAAAGCGAATGATCTCGCTGCCCTTGATCCTGAAGTTCGGGCTCTGCCCTAGTAGCAATTACAGTCATCAACAGAACCTTAAATACAGATCTCTCTGCCATGAGTTGTGTCTTTGTCTTTACCCCAAGGTCGACCTTCAAATTCAATGTTTCAGTTCTGCGCCTCGATGGATCAATGGATGACATCAGCATCGTGCTCAAATGTCCTGGAGTAACTCCTTTACCTGCAATATTTCCCTTCAGATTCAGAACTGATGACAAGCATACACGCAGAAGCTTGAGAGCATGCCTCCTGTAAAATGCATCCACGCCAGAGCTATTTTGCATGACAGTTTATATGGCCAGATAAATGCACCGATCTAAAGGCACCAAAAATGATATGGTTGGCTCAAATGTCACAGCACCGTTTGCAAAGACTAAACCCTTGAGGGCATTCTTGCTCCATTTAATTTTCGAACAGCCTTCATAAAATCCTCATGAATTACATAATCACGCTCTGCTCGGATGGCTGACATGCCAGCTTCTGTGCAAACATTTCTAAGGTCTTCTCCATTGAATCCCTCAGCCAGCTTTACTACAGCTTCATAATCTATATCTCCATGTTTTGCAATTCCTGTAGCATGTATTTTCAAAACTTCCATTCTTGCTTCTTCATTTGGTAATGGAATTTCAATCTTCCGATCCAAACGACCTGGTCGAAGCAATGCAGGGTCCATAACATCTGGTCGATTGGTGGCCATGATCATTTTTACTTTTCCCAATTGATCAAACCCGTCTAGTTGATTGAGTAATTCCATTAGAGTCCTCTGAATCTCTCTAT
>LPNX011005679.1:0-85828 GCA_001517045.1 Pseudotsuga menziesii
CAAGGATGGTCAAATAAAAGTTGAAAAGATGCACTTTTGTTGACTTTTTCAGAAGTGAAATTTGAAAGTGGATTTAGGTGCCCATTTCAATAAACAAGCGTACACAGTAACTTTCGCGACGTTCCGAGCTATTTCACTCCCTTTAAGTGCAACCTTAGCGAAAGCGCATGATAAAGTTTTTCTTTTGACCAATTTCTTAGAATTGAAATATGATCATAGATTTAGATGCCCATTTGGTAGATAAGAGTGCATGCCAAATTTAGTGATGTTCAGAGTTCTTTTTCCATCCTTTAAGCCAAACCTTAGAGAAACCGCATGGCGAAGTTTCACTTTTGATCAAATTCCCAAAATTGAAATTTGATCATAGATTTGGATGCCCGTTTGATATACAACCATGCATGCCAAATTTTGTAATGTTTTGAGCTATTTGGACCTGCTTTAAGCCGAACTCTAGCGAAAATGCACGATGAACTTTCACTTTTGACAATTTTCTCGCAATTGAAATTTGATCATAGATTTGGATGCCCATTTGATAGACGAGCGTGCACTACAAATTTCATGACATTCCAAGTATTTTCACCCGCTTTAACCCCAACCTTTGCGAAATAGCACGACAAAGTTTCACATTTTACAAAATTCTCGGAATTAAAATTTGATCATATCTTTTGATGTGCATTTGGATGATAAGCGTGCACGCCAACTTTCACGATGTTCAGAGTTATTTTCAGCTCCTTTAAGCCAAACCATAACAAAACTCTATGATGGAGTTTCACTTTTGATGTACTTCTTAGAATGGAAAGTTGATCATAGATTTGGATGCCCATTGGATAAACAATCATGCAGGCCAAATTTTGGAATGTTCCGAGCTATTATTTTGACCCATTTTAATCCCAACCCTAATGAAACCGCACGACAGAGTTTCACTTTTGAGCGGTTTCTTAGAATTGAAATGTGCTCATAGATTTGGATGTCCATTTGATAGACAAGCTTACACATGAAATTTCACGACGTTGGGAAATTTTTTCGCCCACTTTAAGCCCAACCTTAGCAAAACAACACAACAGAGTTTCACTTTTGACCAATTTCTCAGAATTAAAATTTGATCGTAGATTTATCTGTGCATTTGGTAGATAAGAGTGCATGCCATTTTTTACGATGTTCGGAGCTATTTTGGTTATTATTCAAGGCTGGTAAAGCAAAGGTCTAAGAGATCATATTTTTCCGACTTTCTCATAATTGAAATTCGAAAGAGAATTTAGATACCCATTTGAGAGATAACCATGCATAAAAACTCTGAGGGGATTTCGAGCTATTTTGGACCTTAGTCAAACTTGGTCAAACCAAGGCCTAAAAGCTTGCACTTTTTTCCAATTTCTTAGAAATCAAATGTAAAAGTATATCTAGATACCCATTTGAGAGATAAGCATGCACACATATCTTTGTTAGATTTCGGGTTATTTCAGCACTTAGTTAAAGTTGGTCAAATGAAGTTCTAGGAAATGCACTTTTCTTGACATTCTCAAAATTGAAATTTGAAACTGTATTTATGTATCCATTTGGTAGATAAAGCATACATGTATATTTTTTGTGGATTGCGAGCCATTTTGGACATCGGTCAAACTTCGTCAAACCAAGGCCTAAAACATTGCATTATTTCTAATTTCTCAAAATTCTAATTTTAATGTAGATTTAGATACCCATTTCAAATATAGGCATTGACACCTATTTTTATGAGGTTTGGAGCTATTTTGGCCCTTAATCAAGGATGGTCAAACCAAGGTTGAAAATATGCACTTTTTTCTACTTTTTCAGAATTAAAATTTGAAAGTGGATTTAGGTACCCATTTCAATAAACAAGCGTACATGGCAACTTTCGTAACATTCCGAGCTATTTTCACTCCTTTAAGTGCAACCTTAGCGAAAGCGTCGATATGCCCATTTGGTAGATAAGCATGCACACATATTTTTGCAAGATTTGTAGTTAGATAAGAGTGCATGAAAAATTTCATGATGTTCAGAGCTATTTCCCCCTCCTTTAAGCCAAACCTTAGCGAAATCGAATGATGGAGTTTCACTTTTAACCAAATTCTCGGAGTTGAAATTTGATCATAGAATTGGATGCGCATTTGATATAAAAACGTGCACGCTAACTTTTGCAATGTTCCAAGCTATTTGGACCATTTGAGCCCAACTCTAGCGAAAATGCACGACGGGGTTTCACTTCACACCAATTTCTCGGAATTAAAATTTGATCATAGATTTAGATGCCCATTTTATAGAGAAGCATGCACTCCAACTTTCGGGACACTCTAAGCTATTTTCACCCGCTTTAACCCCAACCTTGGTGAAACCACACAATGGAGTTTCACTTTTAACTAATTTCTTGGAATTAAAATTTAATCATAGATTTAAATGCGCATATGGAAGATAAGACTGCATGCCAACTTCCACGATGTTGAGAGATATTTACGGCATCTTTAAGCCAAACCGTAACAAAACTGCATGATGGAGTCTTTGCTTTGACCACATTCTCAGAATTGAAAATTTCGCAAGCATGCACACCAACTTTCGCAACATTCCGAGCTATTTTGAACCCCTTTAAGCCCAACGCTATCGAAACCGCCCGACGGAGTTTCACTTTTGAGCAGTTTCTTAGAATTTAAATTTGATCATAAATTTGGATGCCCATTTGATGAACAAGTGTGCATGCAAACTTTTGAGACATTCCAAAATATTTTCACCCCCTTTAAGCCCAAGCTTAGCAAAACTGCACAACGGAGTTTCACATTTGACTAATTTCTCAAAATTAAAATTTAACCGTAGATTTATCAGCGCATTTGGTAGATAAGAGTGCATGCTAACTTTCATGATGTTTGGAGCCATTTTGGTGGTTATTCAAGGTTGGTCAAGTAAAGGTCTAAGAGATGTTATTTTTTCGGCTTTCTTTTAATTGAAATTTGAAAGAGAGTTTAGGTACCCATTTGAGAGATAACCATGCATACAAACTTTCAGGGGATTTCGAGTTATTTTGGACCTTAGGCGAACTTGGTGAAACCAAGGGCTAAAAGGTTGCATTTTTTTCCAATTTCTCAGAGCCATTTTCCCCTCGTTTCAGCCAAACCTTAGCGAAATCGAATGATGGAGTTTCACTTTTGACCAAATTCTCCAAGTTGAAATTTGATCAGAGATTTGGATGCCCGTTTGACATTGAAACATGCACGCTAACTTTTGCAATGGTCCAAGCTATTTGGAGCCCTTTGAGCCCAATTCTAGCAAAAAAGCACGATGGAGTTTCACTTCTGACCAATTTCTCAGAAATTAAATTTGATTATAGATTTGGATGCCCGTTTGATAGATAAGCGTGCACTTCAACTTTCGCGACGTTTTGAGCTATTTTCAGCCCCTTTAACCCCAATCTTAGCAAAACGGCATGACGGAGTTTCACTTTTGACCAATTTCTTGGAATTAAAATTAGATCATAGATTTAGATATACATTTGGAAGATAAGAGTGCTCGCCAATTTCATGATGTTCAGAGTTATTTTCGACTCCTTTAAGCCAAACCCTAACAAAACTGCACAATGGAGTTTCACTTTTGACCAACTTCTAAGATTTGAAACTTGATCATAGATTTGGATGCCCATTAGATAAACAAGAATGCCTGCCAAATTTTGCAACGTTCCAAGCTATTTTGACCACCTTTAAGCCCAACTCTAGCGAAAACGCATGACGAAGTTTCATTTTTGAGCAGATTCTTATAATTGAAATTTGATCATAGATTTGAATGCCCATTTGATAGAAAAGCATGCATGCGAAATTTCAAGACTTCATAAAATATTTCACCCCCTTTAATCCCAACCTCAGCAAAACTATACAACCGAGTTTCACTTTTGGCTAATTTCTCATAATTAAAATTTGATCGTAGATTTATCTAAGCATTTGGTAGATAACAGTGCACACCAACTTTCACAATGTTTGAAGTTATTTTGGTCATTATTCAAGGCTGGTCAAGTAAAGGTCTAAGAGATGTTATTTTTTCGACTTTCTTGTAATTGAAATTTGAAAGAGAATTTAGGTACCCATTTGAGAGATAACCATGCATACAAACATTCAGGGGGTTTTGAGCTATTTTGGTCCTTTGGAAAACTTGGTGAAACCAAGGCCTAAAAGGTGCATTTGTTTTCAATTTCTCAGAGCTATTTTCCCCTCCTTTAAGCCAAACCTTAGCGAAATCAAATGATGGAGTTTCACTTTTGACCAAATTCTTGGAGTTGAAATTTCATCATAAATTTGGATGCTTGTTTGATATAAAAACATGCACCCCAACTTTAGCAATGTTCTAAGTTATTTGGAACCCTTTGAGCCCAACTCTAACGAAAATGCACTACGGAGTTTCACTTCTGACCAATTTCTCAGAAATTAAATTTGATCATAGATTTGGATGCCCGTTTGATAGATAAGTGTGCACTCCAACTTTTGCGACGCTTTGAGCTATTTTGACCCCCTTTAACCCAAATCTTAGCAAAACCGCATGATGGAGTTTCACTCTTGACCAATTTCTCAGAATTAAAATTTGATCATAGATTTAGATGTGCATTTGGAAGATAAGAGTGCACGCCAACTTTCATGATGTTCAGAGTTATTTTTGACTCCTTTAAGCCAAACCCTAACAAAACCGCATGATGGAGTTTCACTTTTGACCAACTTCTAAGAATGGAAATTTGATCATATATTTAGATGCCCATTGTATAAACAAGCATGGACGCTAACTTTTTCAATGTTCCAAGCTATTTTGGCCACCTTTAAGCCCAACCTCAGCAAAACCATACAACAGAGTTTCACT
This sequence comes from Pseudotsuga menziesii, assembly GCA_001517045.1. Lineage (NCBI taxonomy): Eukaryota > Viridiplantae > Streptophyta > Pinopsida > Pinales > Pinaceae > Pseudotsuga > Pseudotsuga menziesii. The sequence continues at coordinate 4,843 of LPNX011005679.1, forward strand.
TTTGACTAATTTCTCAGAATTAAAATTCGATCGTAGATTTATATTAGCATTTGGTAGATAACAATGCACAACAACTTTCATGATGTTAGAAGTTATTTTGGTCGTTATTCAAGGTTGGTCAAGCAAAGGTCTAAGAGATGCTATTTTTCTACTTTCTTGTAACTGAAATTTGAAAGAGAATTTAGGTACCCATTTGAGAGATAATCATGCATACACACTTTTAGGGCATTTCGAGCTATTTTGGACCTTAGTCAAACTTGCTCAAACCAAAGCCTAAAAGGTTGCACTTTTTTCCAATTTCTTAGAAATCAAATTTAAAAGTAGATTTAGATACCCATTTAAGAGGCACACATATTTTTGTGAATTTCGAGTTATTTCGGCACTTAGTTAAGGTTGGTCAAACCAAGTTCTAAGAAATGCACTTTTTTGACATTCTCGAAATGAAATTTTGAAACTGTATTTAGGTACCCATTTGAGAGATAATCTCTACATGTAGATTTTTTTGGGATTGCGAGCCATTTTGGACCTCGGTCAAACTTTGTCAAACAAGGGCTAAAACGTTGTATTTTTTCCATTTTCTGAAATTTCAAATTTTAAAGTAGATTTAGATACCCATTTCAAAGATAGGCATGGACACATATTTTTATGAGATTTGGAGCTACTTTGGCCCTAATTCAAGGATGGTCAAACAAAATTTGAAAAGATGCACTTTTGTTGACTTTTTCATAACTTTCATGACGTTTTGAGCTATTGCATTCACTTTAAGTGCAACCTTAGCGAAAAGCACACGATAATGTTTCTCTTTTGACCAATTTCTTAGAATTGAAATACGATCATAGATTTAGATGCCCATTTGGGATATAAGAGTGCATGCCAAATTTAGTGATGTTTAGAGCTCTTTTTCCCTCCTTTAAGCCAAACCTTAGCGAAACCGCATGATGGAGTTTCACTTTTGACCAAATTCCCAGAATTAAAATTTGATCATAGATTTGGATTCCCATTTGATTTACAAGCGTGCACACCAAATTTTGCAATGTTTCGAGTTATCTGGTCCTGCTTTAAGCCAAACTCTAGCGAAAATGCACGACGAAGTTTCACTTTTGACAATTTTCTTGCAATAGAAATTTGATCATAGATTTGGATGCCCATTTGATAGACAAGCATGCACTACAACTTTCACGATGTTCTGAGCTATTTTCACCCTCTTTAACCCCAACCTTTGTGAAACTGCACGACGAAGTTTCACTTTTTACAAATTTCTCGGAATTAGAATCTGATCATATCTTTTGATGCACATTTGGATGATAAGTGTGCATGCAAACTTTCATGATGTTCAGAGTTATTTTCATCTCCTTTAAGCCAAACCCTAACAAAACTGTATGATGGAGTTTCACTTTTGACGTACTTCTTAGAATGGAAACTTGATCATAGATTTGGATGCCCATTGGATAAACAATCATGCTTGCCAAATTTCACAATGTTCTAAGCTATTATTTTGACCCCTTTTAAGCCCCCAACCCCAATGGAATAACACGATAGAGTTTCACTTTTGAGTAGTTTCTTAGAATTGATATTTGCTCATAGATTTGGATGTCCATTTGATAGATAAGCTTGCACATGAACTTTCACGACGTTGCGAAATATTTTCACGCACTTTAAGCCCAACCTTAGCAAAAAAACACAAGGGAGTTTCACTTTTGACCAATTTCTCAGGATTAAAATTTGATCATAGACTTATTTGCGCATTTGGTAGGTAAGAGAGCATGCCAACTTTCACGATGTTCAGAGCTATTTTGGTCGTTATTCAAGGCTGGTCAAGCAAAGGTCTAAGAGATCATATTTTTTCGACTTTCTAAAAGTTGAAATTTGACAGAGAATTTAGATACCCATTTGAGAGATAACCATGCATACAAACTCTGAGGGGATTTCGAGCTATTTTCGACCTTAGTCAAACTTGGTCAAACCAAAGCCTATAAAATATTGCACTTTTTTCCAATTTATTAGAAATCAAATTTAAAAGTAGATTTAGATACACATTTAAGAGGCACACATAGTTTTACGAATTTCGAGTTATTTTGGCACTTAGTTAAGGTTGGTCAAACCAAGTTCTAAGAAATGCACTTTTCTTGAAATTCTTGAAATTGAAATTTTAAACTGTATTTAGCTATCCATTTGAGAGATAATCCCTACATGTATATTTTTTTTGGATTGCGAGCCATTTTGGACCTCAGTCAAACTTCGTCAAACCAAGGCCTAAAACGTTGCATTTTTTCAATTTTCTGAAAATTCAAATTTTAATGTAGATTTAGATACCCATTTCAAAGATAGACATGGACAACTATTTTTATGAGATTTGGAGCTATTTTGGCCCTCATTCAAGGATGGTCAAACAAAAGTTGAAAAGACGCACTATTGTTGACTTTTTCAGAAATAAAATTTGAAAGTGGATTTAGGTACCCATTTCAGTAAACAAGCGTACACACTAACTTTCGTTATGTTCCAAGCTATTTCACTCCCTTTAAGTGCAACTTTAGAGAAAGCGCACAATAAAGTTTCTCTTCTGACCAATTTCTTAGAATTGAAATATGATCATAGATTTAGATGCTGATTTGGTAGATAAGAGTGCATGCCAAATTTAGTGATGTTCAGAGCTTTTTAACCTCCTTTAAGCCAAACCTTAGCGAAACTGCATGATGGAGTTTCACTTTTACCAAATTCCCAGAATTGAAATTTGATCATAGATTTGCAATGTTTGATATACAAGTGTGCACGCCAAATTTTGCAATGTTTCGAGCTATTTGGACCCCTTTTAAGCCCAACCCTAGTGAAACCGCATGACAGAGTTTCACTTTTGAGCAGTTTCTTAGAATTGAAATTTGCTCATAGATTTGGATGTCCATTTGATAGACAAGCTTGCACATGAACTTTCATGACGTTGTGAAATATTTTCACCCGCTTTATGCCCAGCCTTAGCAAAACAACACAAGGGAGTTTCACTTTTGACCAATTTCTTAGAATTAAAATTTGATCATAGATTTATCTGTGCATTTGGTAGTGTAATTTCCTCTTCTAGTTAGGCCTTGAGGGCCAAAACCGCTAACCTATGTGATTCCAATGGGTTCGAGCGGTTACTGACAGCTAGGGAATTAGCTAAGGACTGATGCCACCCATAGAAGATCTAGGGCATCATCATTTGGTCAAGAAGGGCCACCGGGGCCAAAGGCCACCTTTGTGCATGCCATCCTAGCATTATTTAATAATGCATTTTTTTTTTTAAGTCTCCATCCGCATGCATGCAAGTCAACGACAAATTAGAAGATAAAGTGACCTAATTAGGCCAAAGATTAGGTTTTGCGCAGTTGAACTTTATAAATATAGGATAAAGCAAAAGGAGACTTCACTTTTGATTATGATTATTTTGGGAGCTCTTGGATAGCAGCACAGCAGTTGGGGTTGGAGACGGAGTCTTCAGCTAACAGGATTTCGGTAGTGAAACATCTGTCCTAGTCTTATTCCGGGTAAGCCATACAGGTTCACCACTTGTTCTTCATTCATTCATCAGTTATTTAGTACATGGTATAGATTGTTGCAGGGACACGTGTGCAGCCGTAAGAGGGGGTTTTCAGCTAGAAAGCCCTAATTAGCTGCTGGGCCTTCAGATCTCAGTTTCCTTCCAAAACTCAGGCACCAGTCTCATCATCAGCTTCATACTTTGGTACCCAGGGATTATCAGATCCATCAGTGCTCATCCGAAGCAGTTATTAGCAATTTTGGGGTTCCAGGGGCATGAGTAGCTGCCTCTCTGAAGCAATTCGCTACCCTGCCTAGAGGTCTCAGAACCTCTGCATGCACCAGGAATTCTCTCTGGCACTAAAAAGAAATTAGCCCTGCAAATTCGCAACTCCATCGGGCACCTCCTTCCTTGAGGGTGTCACCCTTTTCTGACTGGCGTGTCTTGCTGCTGGGGGTTCACCTGAAGCAGAGGAGATCAGCCCATCTCTGATCCAGTTCTCAGTACGGACAGACTTTCTCCGGAGCAGTTCAGCTGGCTTATCAGGGGTAAGTGTTAATTCTATCTCGCAAACCCTAACCCTAATTTTTCCTATAAAATAGGGATTTTTGCATGGCAGTTTACATGTCCAGTTGTATCAGCATATTTGTTTAGAAATAGAAAATATCAGGATTTGGAATATTACAGTGGTATCAGAGCTATTTTCTTGGCCAGCTGTGGGCTGAAGAGATGAAAAGTAGATGAATACAGAAGGAGATCCTTTTGTAACCTATAGGAGGAGGAAGAGTAGATACACAGAAGAATTTGAAGATATCCAACTAGAAGATACCAATTCAGACATGGAACAAACATGTATACATTTGGATAGGGGAAAACGAACGGGAGAAGAGGGGGATCGGATGGAGTTTCGCAGCTTGGTCTCTGCATTGCAAGACTTAGCCAAAGGACAAAAAGAAGTTCTTAATGCGATCAACAGACTATCAGCGAAACCGGAAACAGGTATCCACAGTACACCTCCCTCACCGGTAGATCGGGGATCTACAAGCAGCAGTGGAAAGATGGCGTACACTAACATCCAGAACGCTCCGCACATATACAACAGACCTTCTATTAGGCCTACCATGCCTCACTTCTTGGCAGATACAGTAGGGGGCCCCGGTCATGCAGGTAGAACCTAGCGAGCCTTTTGGGGCTTATTTGCAGGAGTACAAAGACTTAGGGGATGAGTTTCATGCTGCCATGTCTTTCTCAGATTTCTGCAACATGAAGAGTAGGAACAGGCACATGAATTTCAACAAGGGTTTCAATCACAACTATGAGTTGCAGAAGACCTTGGGCAGGTTAACCATCCCAAACTTTGATGGGACTCGCGGAGGATCAGTGAGAACATGTGTCCAAAAGTTGGATACCTATTTCCAACTCAACCCCATGACAGAGACAGACGCCATTAAGTTGGCTACACTTCACCTGGACGGAGAAGCTCACGAATGGTGGTACCACGGATTGGTGACATTGGGTCACAATACCATATATTCTTACGGTGAGTTCACTCAGAAACTCATAGAGAGGTTTGACAAGAAAGATCCAGAGATCCATTTCAGGGAGTTGGCTCAACTCAAGCAGACTGGTAGTGCAAAAGTTTTCATTTCAGAATTTCATAGGCTAGCCGTTATGGTAACAGATGTGTCAGAAAGCAGATTGACTATGTTATTCACTGAGGCCCTCATAGAGCCACTACGGGGATGGGTGAAAGCCTACAAACCCCTCACTCTGCAGGAAGCTATTAGCAGGGCAAGGGATCTTCAGGATTCAGTCCCCAAAAACAAATTCCCTCTGAAAACCAATTTTCCTGTTAGGGACAAGGACATGAAACCTTTCCAGCAGGATGTACCCAAGAAAACTTGGTTAGATGAGGACACTAGGAAAGATTTGAGGAGGAAGAAGCTATGCTTCACCTGCCAGGAACCATGGGTACCAGGACACAGGTGTGCAGGGAAGGCAAAGGAACACTGCATTGAGGTATATTCAGACCGTGATGAGGACGACTATGAGCAGGAGGCTACAGAAGAGGAATCACACCAGGGTGATACACCAGAGGGAGTCATTGCTACATTATCTGGGGTACCAAGATTCCTTACTCTCAGGGTCAGGGGAGTAGTGCAAGGTCACCGCGTAGGAGTATTGATTGATGGGGGAGCCACCCACAATTTCATTGACTCCGCTTGGGTAGCCAAGAGAGGTATTCAAATTTCTCGGGAATTAAAATTTGATCATATCTTTTGATGCAAATTTGGATGTAAGTGTGCATGCCAACTTTCACGATGTTCAGAGTTATTTTCAACTCCTTTAATCAAAACCGTAATAAAACTGTACGATGGAGTCTCACTAAAATGTACTTCTTAGAATGGAAACTTGATCATAGATTTGGATGCCTATTGGATAAACAATCATGCACGCCAAATTTTGGAATGTTCCAAGCTATTATTTTAACCCTTTTTAATCCCAACCCTAGTGAAACCACACGACAGAGTTTCAATTTTGAGCAGTTTCTAAGAATTGAAATTTGCTCATAGATTTGGATGTCCATTTGACAGACAAGCTTGCACATGATTTTTCATGGCGTTGCAAAATATTTTCACCCGCTTTAAGCCCAACCTTAGCAAAACAACACAAGGGAGTTTCACTTTTGACCAATTTCTCAGAATTAAAATTTGATTGTAGATTTATCTACACATTTGGTAGATAAGAGTGCATGCCAACTTTCACGATGTTCGGAGCTATTTTGGTCGTTATTCAAGGCTGGTCAAGCAAAGGTCTAAGAGATCATATTTTTCTGACTTTCTCATAATTAAAATTTGAAAGGGAATTTAGAGACCCATTTGAGAGATAACCATGCATACAAACTCTGAGGGGATTTCGAGCTCTTTTGGACCTTAGTCAAACTTGGTCAAACCAAGGCTTGAAAGCTTGCACTTTTTTCCAATTTCTTAGAAATCAAATGTAAAATTTTATTTAGATACCCATTTAAGAGATAAGTGTGCACACATATTTTTGTGAGATTTCAGGTTATTTCATCCCTTAGTTAAGGTTGGTTAAACGAAGTTCTAAAAAATGCACTTTTCTTTACTTTCTCGAAATTGAAATTTGAAACTGTATTTAGGTATCCATTTGGTAGATAAAGCATACATGTATATTTTTTGGGGATTGCAAGCCATTTTGGACATTGTTCAAACTTCGTCAAGACAAGGCCTAAAACGTTGCATTATTTCCAATTTCTCAAAATTCAAATTTTAAAGTAGATTTAGATACCCATTTCAAATATAGGAATTGACAGCTATTTTTATGAGATTTGGATCTATTTGGGCCCTTAATCAAGGGAGGTCAAACCAAGGTTGAAAATATGCACTTTTCTCGACTTTTTTAGAATTGAAATTTGAAAGTGGATTTAGGTACCCATTTCAATAAACAAGCATACACTCGAACTTTGATAACGTTTCGAGCTATTTTCACTCCCTTTTAGTGCAACCTTAGTGAAAGCGTCGATATGCCCATTTGGTCCAGCTAAGGTTTGGTTTAAATGGGGTGAAAATAGCTCAGGACATCGCGCAAGTTGGCGTCCATGCTTGTATTTGAATTGTGCATCCAAATAAATGGTCAAATTTCAATTCTGAGAAATTGGTTAAAAGTGAAACACCACTGTGTGATTTCACTAGGGTTGGGTTTAATGAGAGTCAAAATAACTTGAAACGTTGCAAAAGTGGCCATGCACGCTTGTCTATCAAACGGGCATCCAAATCTACGATCAAATTTCAATTTCAAGAAGTTAGTCAAAATAGAAACTTTGTCATGTGATTTCACTATGGTTTCGCTTAAAGGAGGTATAAATACCTCTGAAAAATGGTGAAAGTTAGCGTGCATGCTTGTCTACCAAATGGTCCTCTAAATCTATGATCAAATTTTAATTCCGACAAATTGGTCAAAAGTGAAACTTCATCGTGCGATTTCGCTATGGTTGGGTTTAAATGGGGTGAAAATAGCTCAAAACGTCGCACACGTTGCTTGCATGCTTGTCTATCAAATGGGCATCCAAATCTATGATCAAATTTCAATTCCTTGAAATTGGTCAAAAGTGAAACTCCATCGTGCGGTTTCTCTAGGGTTGGGTTTAAAAGGGGTCAAAATAGCTTAAGCGTTGCGAAAGTTGGCATGCACGCTTGCCAATCTATGTTCATTTAAATCTATGAGAAAATTTTAATTCCGAGAAATCTGTCAAAAGTGAAACTTCGTCGTGCTATTTTCCTATGGTATGGCTTAAATGGGGTGAAATTAGCTCAAAACATCACGAAATTGGCTCAAAACGTCACAAAATTTTTCTTGCACACTTGCCTATGAAATGGACATCCAAATCAATGATCAAATTTAATTATGAGAAATTGATCAAAAGTGAAACTCTGTCATGCGGTTTCGCAAGTGTTGGACTCAAAGTAAATAGCTAGGAACGTTGTGAAAGATGGCGTGCATATAAATATATAATCAAATTTTAATTCCAAGAAATTGGTCAAAAGTGAAACTCTGTCATTCGGTTTCTCAAAGGTTTCACTTAAAGGGGGTGAAAATATGTTAGAACATCACAAAAGTTGGCACGCACACTTGTCCATCAAATGGGCATCCAAATCTATGATCAAATTTCAATTCAGAGAAATAGGTGAAAAGTGAAACCATTTCGTGCATTTTTGCTAGGGTTGGGTTTAAAATGGGTCTAAATTTCTCCAAACATGTCAGAAGTTGTAATGCATGCTTGTCTTCCAAATTGTCATCAAAATCTATGATCAAATTTTAATTCTGAGAAATTGGTCTAAGTGAAAGTTTGTCATGTAGTTTCACTAAGGTCGGGCTTAAAGCGGGTGAAAATAACTTGGAACATTGCGAAAGTTGGCATGCACACTTATCTATCAAATGGGCATCCAAATCTATGTTCAAATTTCAATTCGAAGAAATTGGTCAAAAGTGAAACTCTGTTGTGTGTTTTCGCTAGGGTTCGGTTTAAAAGAAGTCTAAATAGCTCCGAACATGGCAGAAGTTTTAGCGCATGCTTGTCTACCAAATAGTCATCTAAATCTATGATCAACTTTTAATTTCAAGAAATTGGTCTAAAGTGAAACTTCGTTATGCGGTTTCGCTTAGGTCGGGCTTAAAGGGGATGAAAATAGCTCGAAACATCGTGTAATTTGGCATGCTTTCTTGTTTATCAAATGGGCATGTGAATCTATGATCAAATTTCCATTTCAAGAAATTGTTCAAAAGTGAAACTCCGTCATGCAGTTTCACTAGAGTTGGGCTTAAAGGGGGTCAAAGTAGCTCGAAACGTTGCGAAAGTTGGCGTGCACGCTTGTTTATCAAATGATCATCTAAATCTATGATTGAATTGTCGTGAAAGTTGGCGTGCAAACTTTTTTATCAATTGGGCATCCAAATCCATGATTAAATTTCAATACTAAGAAATTGCTCAAAAGTGAAACCTCCATCGTGCGTTTTCGCTATTGTTGGGCTTAATGGTCCAAATAGCTCAAAATATTTCAAAAGTTGGCCACGCTTTTCTATGAAACGAGCATGCAAATATATGATCAAATATCAATTTAGAGAAATTAGTCAGAAGTGAAACTATGTTGTGCGGTTTCATTAGGGTTAGGCATATAGGGGGTCAAAATAGCTCGAAATGTTGTGAAAGACATAGTCGTCTATAAAACGGGCATCCAAACCGATGATCAAATTTAAATTTCAACAAGTTGTTCAAAAGTGAAACTCGTCACCCGGTTTCGCTAGGGTTTGGCTTAAAGGAGGAAGAAATAACTTCGAACATGGTGAAAGTTGGTGTTCACTCTTGTCTACCAAATGTGCATCTAAATCTATGATTAAATTTTAATGATGAGAAATTGGTCGAAAGTGAAATTTCATCGTGCAGTTTCACCAAGGTTGGCCTTAAGGGGGTTGAAAATAGATTGGAACACCACAAAAGTTGGCGTGCATGCTTTTTTATGAAATGGGCATCCAAATCAAAGATCACATTTCAATTCCAAGAAATTTCTCAAAAGTGAAACTCCGTCGCGTGGTTTCCCTAGTGTTGGGTTTAAAGGGTTAAAAGTAGCTCAGAATGTTAAAAACGTTGGCGTGTATGCTTGTTTATCCCATGTGGATCCAAATTTATGATCAAATTTTAATTTCGAGAAATTAGTGAAAAGATAAACTCCATTCCGCGGTTTCGCTAAGGTTTGGCTTAAGGGAGGTGAGAATAGCTCTAAACATCATAAAAGTTGGCATGCACTCTTATCTACCGAATGGGCATTTAAATATATAATCAAATTTTAATTCTGAAAAATTGGTCAAATGTGAAACTTCGTCATGTGGTTTCGCAAAGCTTGGGTTTAAAGGAGTTGAAATTAAATTGGAACATTGCTAAAGTGGTCCTGCATGTCTATCAAACGGGTATGCAAAGCTATAATCAAATTTTAATTCCAAGAAGATAGTCAATATTGAAACTCCCTCGTGCGGTTTCACTAGTGTTTGGCTTAAAGGAGGTGAACATAGCTATGAACATCATGAAATTTGGTAAGCACTCTTATCTACCAAATGGTCATCAAATTTTAATTCCAAGAAATTGTTCAAAAATGAAACTTCGTCATGCAATTTCACTAAGTTTCGCTTTGAAAGGGGTGAAAATAGTTCGTGATATCATGAATTTGGTGTGCACGCTTGTCTATCAAATGGGCATCCAAATCTATGATCAAATTTCAATTCTAAGAAACTGTTCACAAGTGAAACTTCGTTGCACGGTTTCACTAGCGTTGAGCTTAAATGAGGTCAAAATAGCTTGGAACGTTGTGAAAGTTGGTGTTCACGCTTGTCTATCAATCGGGCAACCAAATCTATCATCAAGTTTTAGTTTCGAGATGCTGTTCAAAAGTGAATCTCTGCCATGCGACTTCCCTAGGGTTTGGCTTAAAGGAGGTGAAAATAGCTCTTAACATGGTGAAAGTTTGTGTGCACGCTTTTCTACCAAATGGGAATCTAAATCTATGATTGAATTTTAATTCTGAGAAATTGGTCAAAAGTGAAACTTGATAGTGCAGTTTCACTAAAGTTGGGCTTAAAGGGGATGAAAGTAGCTCATAACGTCGTGAAAGTTGGTGTCCAGTCTTGTTTATCAAATGGGACTCCAAATCTATTATCGAATTTCAATTACAAGAAATTGCTGAAAATTGAATTCTAAGCTATTTTGACCCCCTTTAAGGCCAACCCTAGTGATACCGCACAATGTAGTTTTACCCCCTTTGTGTGTTTTTACTATGGATGGGTTTAAAAAGTGTCTAAATAACTCTGAACATGGTGTAAGTTTGAATGCATTCCTATCAACAAAATGGTCATCTAAATCTATGATCAAATTTTAATTTTGGAGAAATTGGTCTCAAGTGAAACTCCATCATGCGGTTTCGCTAAGATTGGGTTTCAAGGGGGTGAAATAGCTTGGAACATCATGAAAGTTGGTGTGCACTCTTTTCTATCAAATGGGCATTCAAATTTATTTTCACTCAAAATTGAAACTCCATCGTACGATTTCGATAGGGTTGGGATTAAAGGGGTCAAAGCAGATCCAAATGTTGTGAAAGTTGGTGTGCAAGATTGTTATCCAACATGCATCCAAATCTATGATCAGATTTCAATTCTGAGAAGTTGGTCAAATGTGAAACTTTGTCATGCGAGTTTGCTAGGGTTTGGCTTAAAGGAGGTAAAAATAGCTCAGAACATCGTGAAACTTAGTGTGCAATCTTATATACCAAATGGGCATCTAAATCTATGATCAAATTTTAATTAAGGGAAATTGGTCAAAAGAGAAACTTCGTCGTGTGGTCCAGCTAAGGTTTGGCTTAAATGGGGTGAAAATAGCTCAAGACATCGCGAAAGTTGGCGTCCATGCTTGTCTTTGAATTATGGATCCAAATAAATGGTCAAATTTCAATTCCGAGAAATTGGTTAAAATTGAAACTCCACTGTGTGATTTCACCAGGGTTGGGTTTAAAGAGAGTTAAAATAACTCGAAACGTTGCGAAAGTGGGCATGCATGCTTTTCTATCAAACGGGCATCCAAATATACGATCAAATTTCAACTTTGAGAAGTTAGTCAAAAGAGAAACTTTGTCGTGTGGTTTCCCTATGGTTTGGCTTAAAGGAGGTATAAATACCTCTGAAAAATGGTGAAAGTTAGCGTGCATACTTGTCTACCAAATGGTCCTCTAAATCTATGATCAAATTTTAATTCCGACAAATTGGTCAAAAGTGAAACTTCATCGTGTGGTTTCTCTATGGTTGGGATTAAATGGGGTGAAAATAGCTCAAAACATTGCAAAAGTTGGCCTGCATGTTTGTCTATCAAATGGGCATCCAAATCTATGATCAAATTTCAATTCCGTGAAATTGGTCAAAAGTGAAACTCCATTGTGCGGTTTCTCTAGGGTTGGGTTTAAAATGGGTCAAAATAGCCCGAGCGTTGCGAAAGTTGGCATGCACGCTTGTCATTCTATGTTCATTTAAATCTATGATACAATTTTAATTCTGAGAAATCGGTCAAAAGTGAAACTTCGTTGTGCTATTTTGCTATGGTATGGCTTAAATGCGGTGAAATTAGCTCAAAACATCATGAAATTTGGTGTGGATGCTTGCCTATGAAATGGACATTCAAATCAATGATCAAATTTAATTCTAAGAAATTGATCAAAAGTGAAACTCCATCATGCGGTTTTGCAATTGTTGGACTCAAAGGGTGTCAAAATAGCTAGGAACGTTGCGAAAGTTGGCATGCATATAAATCTATAATCAAATTAAAGAATTGGTCAAAAGTGAAACTTCGTCATTTGGTTTCTCAAATGTTTGGCTTAAAGGGGGTGAAAATAAGTTAGAAAATCACAGAAGTTGGTGCGCACACTTGTCCATCAAAAGTTGGCGTGCACACTTGCTCTAAACATGGCGGAAGTTGTAGTGCATGCTTGTCTACCAAATTGTCATCAAAATTTATGATCATATTTTAATTCTGAGAAATTGGTCTAAGTGAAAATTTGTCATGCAGTTTCGCTAAGGTTGGGCTTAAAGGGGATGAAAATAACTTGAAACATCATGAAAGTCGGTGTGCACACTTGTCTATCAAATGGCCATCCAAATCTATGTTCAAAATGGTCAAAAGTGAAACTCTGTTGTGTGTTTTCGCAAGGGTTGGGTTTAGAAGAAGTCTAAATAGCTCCGAACATGGCAAAAGTTGGAGTGCATGCTTGTCTACCAAATAGTCATCTAAATCTATGATTAAATTTAAATTTTGAGAAATTGGTCTAAAGTGAAACTTCATTATGCCGTTTCACGAAGGTTGGGCTTAAAGGGGATGAAAATAGCTCGGAACATCGTGAAATTTGGCATGATTTCTTGTTTATCAAATCGGCATGTGAATCTATGATCAAATTTCAATTTCAAGAAATTGTTCCAAAGTGAAATTTCGTAGCAGTTTCGCTAAAGTCGGGCTTAAACGAGGTTAAAATAGCTCGAAACGTTGCGAAAGTTGGCGTGCATGCTTGTTTATCAAATGATCATCTAAATCTATGATTAAATTATTGTGAAAGTTGGTGTGCAGGTGTTTCTATCAATTGGGCATCCAAATCTATGATTAAATTTCATGACTAAGAAATTGCTCAAAAGTGAAACCTCCGTCGTGCGTTTTTGCTAGGGTTGGGCTTAATGGTCCAAATAGCTCAAAATATTTCAAAAGTTGGCGTGCACGCTTTTCTATGAAATGAGCATGCAAATATATGATCAAACATCAGTTCAAAGAAATTGGTCAAAAGTGAAACTATGTTGTGCGGTTTCGTTAGGGTTACGCATAAAGGGGGTCAAAATAGCTCGAAATGTTGTGAAAGTTGGCATGCACACTCATCTATCAAACGGGCATCCAAATCTATGATCAAATTTAAATTTCAGCAAGTTGGTCAAAAGTGAAACTCGTTGCCCAGTTTCGCTAGGGTTTGGATTAAAGGAGGCGGAAATAACTCCGAACCTGGCGAAAGTTGGCGTTCACTCTTGTCTACCAAATGGGCATCTAAATCTATCATTAAATTTTAATTATGAGAAATTGGTTAAAACTGAAATTTCATTGTGCAGTTTCACCAAGGTTGCCCTTACGGGGGTTGAAGATAGCTTGGAACACCACAAAAATTGGCGTGCATGCTTTTCTATGAAATGGGCATCCAAATCAATGATCACATTTCAATTCCAAGAAATTGCTCAAAAGTGAAAGTCCGTCATGTGGTTTCCCTAGTGTTGGGTTTAAAGGGTTAAAAGTAGCTCAGAATGTTAAAAACGTTGGCGTGTATGCTTGTTTATCCCATATGCATCCAAATTTATGATGAAATTTTAATTTCGAGAAATTAGTCAAAAGATAAACTCCATTCAGTGGTTTCACTAAGGTTTGGCTTAAAGGAGATGAGAATAGCTCTAAACATCATAAAAGTTGGGATGCACTCTTATCTACCGAATGGGCATCTAAATATATGATCAAAATTCAATTTTGAGAAATTGGTCAAATGTGAAACTTCGTCGTGTGGTTTCACAAAGGTTGGGTTTAAAGGAGTTGAAATTAAATTGGACCATTGCTAAAGTTGGCTTGCATGTCTATCAAATGGGTATGCAAAGCTATAATCAAATTTCAATTCCAAGAAGATAGTCAATATAGAAACTCCCTCGTGCAGTTTCGCTAGCGTTTGGCTTAAAGGAGGTGAACATAGCTATGAACATCATGAAATTTGGTGAGTACTCTTATCTACCAAATGGTCATCAAATTTTAATTCCAAGAAATTGGTCAAAAATGAAACTTCGTCATGCGATTTCACCAAGTTTCGGCTTAAAAGGGGTGAAAATAGTTCATGACATCACGAATTTGGTGTGCATGCTTGTCTATCAAATGGGCATCCAAATCTATGATCAAATTTGGTCAAAACAGCTTGGAACGTTGTGAAAGTTGGTGTGCACGCTTGTCTATCAAACGGGCAACCAAATCTATCATCAAGTTTTAGTTTCGAGAAGCTGTTCAAAAGTGAATCTGCGGCCATGCGACTTCCCTAGGGTTTGGCTTAAAGGAGGTGAAAATAGCTCTTAACATGGTGAAATTTTGCATGCACGCTTGTCTACCAAATGGGAATGTTAATCTATGTTTAAATTTTAATTTTGAGAAATTGGTCAAAAGTGAAACTCGATAGTGCAGTTTCACTAAGGTTGGGCTTAAAGGGGGTGAAAATAGCTCATAACGTCATGAAAGTTGGTGTCCAGGCTTGTCTATCAAATGGGACTCCAAATATATTATCCAATTTCAATTATGAGAAATATCTCAAAATTGAATTCTAAGTTATTTTGACCCCCTTTAAACCCAACCCTAGCGATACCGCACAATGGAGTTTCAACCCCTTTGTGTGTTTTTACTATGGTTGGGTTGAAAAAGTGTCTAAATAACTCTAAACATGGTGTAAGTTTGAATGTAGGCTTGTCTACCAATCGGTCATCTAAATTTATGATCAAATTTTAATTTTGGAGAAATTGGTCTAAAGTGAAACTCCATCGTGCGGTTTCGCTAAGGTTGGGCTTCAAGGGGGTGAAATAGCTTGGAATGTCGTGAAAGTTGGTGTGCATTCTTGTCTATCAAATGGGCCTTCTCAAAATTGAAACTCCGTCGTACGGTTGTGAAAGTTGGTGTGCAAGCTTGTTATCCAACGCGCATCCAAATCTATGATCAGATTTCAATTCTGAGAAGTTGGTCAAATGTGAAACTTTGTCATCTAGGTTTGCTAGGGTTTGGCTTAAAGGAGGTGAAAATAGCTCTGAACATTGTGAAACTTAGTGTGCACTCTTATCTAGCAAATGGGCATCTAAATCTATGATCAAATTTTATTTAAGGGAAATTGGTCAAAAAAGAAACTTCGTCGTGTGGTCCAGCTAAGGTTTGGCTTAAATGGGGTGAAATTAGCTTAGGACATCACAAACGTTGGCGTCCATGCTTGTCTTTAAATTGTGCATCCAAATAAATGGTCAAATTTCAATTCCGAGAAATTGGTTAAAATTGAAACTCCACTGTGTGATTTCACTAGGGTTGGGTTTAAAGAGAGTCAAAATAACTTAAAACGTTGCGAAAGTGGGCGTGCACGCTTGTCTACCAAATGAGCATCCAAATCTTCGATCAAATTTCAATTTAGAGAAGTTAGTCAAACGAGAAACTTTGTCATGCGGTTTTGCTATGGTTTGGCTTGAAGGAGGTATAAATACCTTTGAAAAATGGTGAAAGTTAGTGTGCATGCTTCTCTACCAAATGGTCCTCTAAATCTATGATTAAATTTTAATTCCGATAAATTGGTCAAAAGTGAAACTTCATCGTGCGGTTTTGCTATGGTTGGGCTTAAACGGGGTGAAAATAGCTCAAAACATAGCAAAAGTTGGCCTGCATGCATGTCTATCAAATGGGCATCCAAATCTATGATCAAATTTCAATTCCATGAAATTGGTCAAAAGTGAAACTCTGTCATGCTGTTTCTCTAGGGTTGGGTTTAAAAGGGGTCAAAATAGCTTGAGCGTTGCGAAAGATGGCATGCACACTTGTCAATCTATGTTCATTTAATTCTATGAGCAATTTTAATTTCGAGAAATCGGTCAAAAGTGAAACTTCATCGTGCTATTTTGCTATGGTATGGCTTAAATGGGGTGAAATTAGCTCAAAACATCATGAAATTTGGCGTGCACGCTTGCCTATGAAATGGACATTCAAATCAATGATCAAATTTAATTATGAGAAATTGATCAAAAGTGAAACTCCATCATGCGGTTTCGCAAGTGTTGGACTCAAAGGGGGTCAAAATAGCTAGGAACGTTCTGGAAGTTGGCGTGCATATAAATCTATAATCAAATTTTAATTCCGAGAAATTGGTCAAAAGTGAAACTCCGTCATTCAGTTTCTCAAATGTTTGGCTTAAAGGGGTAGAAAATAAGTTAGAGCATCACAAAAGTTTGCGCGTACACTTGTGCATCAAATGGGCATCCAAATATATGATCAAATTTTAATTCTGAGAAATAGGTCAAAAGTGAAACCATTTTGTGAATTTTTGCTAGGGTTGGGTTTAAAACGAGTCTAAATTGCTCCAAACATGGTGGAAGTTGTAGTGCATGCTTGTTTGCCAAATTGTCATCAAAATTTATGATCAAATTTTAATTCTGAGAAATTGGTCTAAGTGAAACTTTGCCATTCAGTTTCGCTAAGGTTGGGTTTAAAGGGGGTGAAAATAACTTGGAACATCGCAAAAGTTGGCGTGCACACTTGTCTATCAAAGAAATTGGACAAAAGTGAAACTCTGTTGTGTGTTTTCGCTAGGGTTGGGTTTAAAAGAAGTCTAAATAGCTCTGAACATGGCAGAAGTTGGAGTGCATGTTTGTCTACCAAATAGTCATCTAAATCTATGATCAACTTTTAATTTCAAGAAATTGGTCTAAAGTGAAACTTCGTTATGCGGTTTCGTGAAGGTTGGGCTTAAAGGGGATGAAAATAGCTCGGAACAAGTGATTTCTTGTTTATCAAATGGGCATGTGAATCTATGATCAAATTTCAATTTCAAGAAATTTTTCAAAAGTGAAACTCCGTCATCCTGTTTCGCTAAAGTTGGGCTTAAATGGGGTCAAAATAGCTCTAAACGTTGCGAAAGTTGGCGTGCATGCTTTTTTATCAAATGATCATCTAAATCTATGATTAAATGGTCGCGATAGTTGGTGTGTACACTTTTCTATCAATTAGGCGTCCAAATCTATGATTAAATTTCAATACTAAGAAATTGCTCAAAAGTGAAACCTCCGTTGTGCGTTTTCGCTAGGGTTGGGCTTAATGGTGCAAATTGCTCAAAATATTTCAAAAGTTGGCGTGCATGCTTTTCTATGAAATAATTATGCAAATATATGATCAAACATCAATTCAGAGAAATTGGTCAAAAGTGAAACTATGTGTGCAGTTTCGTTAGGGTTAAGCATAGAGGGGGTCAAAATAGCTCGAAATGCTATGAAA
Organism: Pseudotsuga menziesii; assembly: GCA_001517045.1. NCBI lineage: Eukaryota > Viridiplantae > Streptophyta > Pinopsida > Pinales > Pinaceae > Pseudotsuga > Pseudotsuga menziesii. Next base: position 22,476 of record LPNX011005679.1, read on the forward strand.
TTTGGCGTGCACACTCGTCTAACAAATGGGCATCCAAATCTATGATCAAATTTAAATTTCAACAAGTTGGTCAAAGGTGAAACGCCTTGCCCGGTTTCGCTAGGGTTTGGCTTAAAGGAGGCAGAAATAACTACATACATGGTGAAAGTTGGCGTTCACTCTTGTCTACCAAATGGGCATCTAAATCTATGATTAAATTTTAATTCTAAGAAATTGATCAAAAGCGAAATTTCATCATGCGGTTTTGCCAAGGTTGGCCTTAAGGGGGTTGAAAATAGCTTGGAACACCACAAAAAGTTGGCGTGCATGCTTTCCTATGAAACGGGCATCAAAATCAAGGATCACATTTTAACACCAAGAAATTGCTCAAAAGTGAAACTCCGTCATGTGGTTTCCTAGTGTTGGCGTGCATGCTTTCCTATGAAATGGGCATCCAAATCAAGGATGACATTTTTATAGCCAAGAAATTGCTCAAAAGATAAACTCCATTCTGCGGTTTCGCTAAGGTTTGGCTTTAAGGAGGCGAGAATAGCTCTAAACATCGTAAAAGTTGGCATGCACTCTTATCTACCGAATGGGCCTCTAAATATATGATCAAATTTCAATTTTGAGAAATTGGTCAAATGTGAAACTTCATCGTGTGGTTTCGCAAAGGTTGGGTTTAAAGGAGTTGAAATTAAATTGGAACATTGCTAAAGTTAGCCTGCATGTCTATCAAACGGGTATGCAAAGCTATAATCAAATTTCAATTCCAAGAAGATAGTCAATATTGAAACTCTGTCGTGCAGTTTCACTAGTGTTTGGCTTAAAGGAGGTGAACATAGCTATGAACATCGTGAAATTTGGTGATCACTCTTATCTACCAAATGGTCTTCAAATTTTAATTCCAAGAAATTGGTCAAAAATGAAACTTCGTCATGCGATTTCACTAAGTTTTGGCTTAAAAGGGGTGAAAATAGTTCGTGACATCATGAATTTGGTGTGCATGCTTGTCTATCAAATGGGAATCCAAATCTATGATCAAATTTCAATTCCAAGAAACTGTTACAAGTGAAACTTCGTTGCACGATTTTTGCTAGTGTTGCCATATCTTGGAACGTTGCGAAAGTTGGTGTGCACGCTTGTCTATCAAACGAGCAACCAAATCTATCCTCAAGTTTTAGTTTCAAGAAGTTATTCAAAAGTGAATCTTTGCCATGCGACTTCCTTAGGGTTTGGCATAAAGGAGGTGAAAATAGCTCTTAACATGGTGAAAGTTTGCGTGCATGCTTGTCTACCAAATGGGAATCTAAATCTATGATTGATGTTACAGAGAGAAATTCCTATGGCTTGGGGTACGACAACAAATAGATTAACTCCAGAAATCAATCCTTTCCTATATGCAAGAGAAACCAAATATCTAACACTAAAGGATCTCAATTTGTACCTTATTCTAAAAATAGCTCTTAACATGGTGAAAGTTTGCGTGCACGCTTGTCTACCAAATGGGAATCTAAATCTATGATTGATGTTACAGAGAGAAATTCCTATGGCTTGGGGTACGACAACAAACAGATTAACTCCAGAAATCAATCTTTTCCTATATGCAAGTGAAACCAAATATCTAACACTAAAGGATCTCGATTTGTACCTTATTCTGGATGGTTGATAAGCATGCTATATATAATTGTGTTAGACCTACTCTAGCATATATAATCAATAACATATAAGCCTTTAAAAGCATCCATGGATCAAATACTCATTTAAATACACATTATTGGACAGGAAAAGATATTTCTATTGATATAAAACAAAGATTGCAATAGTGACAAACTCTGTCGGCAGGTCTGTGAATCGGAGAAACTGAGTCCCCCACTTGGGCCTCCACCACTTCAATCCTCCATCTCTCGATAACAAGCTCACAAGCAAAAGGAAAGCTTGGAAAGAACACAAATTTCTCCAAGGGACAAAGGGATGTAGACTCAAGTATAAGCTCCGGCAACAATGGACTATAGGTTTCTTGCTCTTCAATTCCTCCCCTTTCAATGTATCCAAAGGGTTCCTTATATAGCTCTTCAATGGGGTAATGGAAGATCGAATCCCAGCGATCTCAAGGCATATGGAAGGCCAAGAGACAAGTGATTTGGATCCACATCAAGGAAAACTCCAAAATAATTTGGCCTTCTGCACACGTCTCGATGTACACGGGTTTAAGGGTCAAATCTGTGTATATACGCGAGAAAGGGATTAAAAGTCACGTATGGCAATTATTGCATGATTTTAGGGATGATCTTGGAAACATCAAAGGTACAAAAGTGGTCCATGGGGTCTAAAGAGTCTGTAGAGGGACAGGGAAGGCCATAAAGGTGTGATTCACCATGTGTGGTAAAATTAGTTGTAACAGATGCCCCCTAATGTGTGAGGTTAGAGGGGTCATACGATGGCAGAAATACATTATAAGTCCATCCCAGAAGTGGAGTGATGAAGAACCCAATGGAAGAACCAGCCATCCAATCAGTACAATATAATGATGAAACTCTGCACATAACTGCAAGTAGATGTAGCAGTCCCAGATACATAAGAGTACAATGGCCATGAATAGGCATGATACAAAATATGACATGTTTGGTCATCACCATGTACAATATAGATAGATTAGAATCTCCATGATGAATATATACAAAGGATCAAGATCTGCATGAAAGCTGAAGATATATAATGGATCAAGATCTCCATAATGGCTGGAAATATCTGACATATACTGAAATCAAGTCACGAGAGCTGAAATCTAATGAACACTGGCACGATCAACGAGGTATCATAAAAGAGATGCCACCAATCTAGAAGGTCTTATACACAAACCACTACGAGTACATGTCCTACTATGTGAATAGAGGTGTCGAGGTCGAACATAGTAGTCGATCGTCTGATTACCGACCAATGATGTATACCGTTAACAGACGCAAGATCACCCACCAATAATGAAAATGGGAATCAAGGTACTAGATTGCAAACTAACAAGTGTGAATAAATGTGTTGAGGTCAAACATTTGAGAGAATCCATCGATCAGGAGACATTGATGTATTCCCAAAAACTGTCGATGGTGAGAGAACCTGCCACTGATGACTGCAAGTCTCAAGGCACTCAAGGCATTAAGGCATGCCCCATCATCCAACACGAGGTACTCAGCAAAGCTGTATAATATGGAAGGACTCTATCATAATGTGCACGAACCAGTAATTGTACCGATAATGGCTGACATGCAAAGTGAAGATAACTGAGGAATGGTCGACTCAGGTTTCAAATTCCTTCGAACAAGAGCATAAAGGCAAATGGTGACTGAATGTAGGTAGCATAGACTCGACATACAAAACTCAGACATCTCTGCGATATAGGAGGCATCGACAGAGGCTCCATAGGGACTGGAAGCTTAACCAGTTGGTGGAGATAAACTCAAATAAACAAGTACATCTCCTAAATTCAAACTACTAACCCAACCAACGGATGTGATATACAGTGCTCTATTCGAAGGCGACATGACTCGACTATTGCCAAAGATAACATCTTTTCTTGTCCGGATTTTTGGTTTTTTATTTTTTTTCTTGGAATTTTTCAAATATTTGAAAAGCTTGAAAAAGAATAAAATCGCTTTAAAGTTACATACTAGGAGGAGACGAGTGTCAAATGGGCAAATAAACTAGTTCCAAGCAGCGAAACATACCTATGATCAATGCAAGGACATATGTGTAAGATAGTGACACTCGGGGGAAAGTCCCCTCCTGGTAAAAATATGGAATCAAGCTGCAAAGGATATATAAAATGGCTTTGTGTGGCTAGACATGAGACAAGCCCAGCCTATATGGATGATACTCAAAGTCAGGGAACTTGTAGGAAAAGCTCATGATAATGCAATTACAACTTGACATAAGGGAGTCTTAAGGAAACAGGCCAACAAAAAGATCAAGAGGACTATGAGGCTCTTGCGAAATGACATGGCGATACTATACAATGGACTCCCACACCCTAAAGGACAAACTATCGGCATGGGTACCAAATGCAAAAAAGGAGCTAACCAAGGTAACCATGTAAGGTCAAGCTCTACCATTCAGATCATGTCACTTCTAAAACAGCAAGAAGGTTCCATGACAGGATAGAATGGGTTCGCACCTAAGGTTATAATGAAATGGTCATAAGGTCATGCAAAATGCAAATGAAGGTGAAATTTAACCTATATGCTAGTTTAAACATCATACATGAAATCGGCACGAACAGGTCAAAACAACAGTTGAAATGACACTCAAAATGGTCTCCTACATCATCATATTAGTCAAAAACATTCCAAAAGGGTCAGAAATGGTTCAAAACTATAGAAAGGGGGTAAAAATTTTCAAAAATTTGAAATTTTTTCTATAAATAGTAAAAAATTCAAAAATTATATATCATTTGAAATTTTTACCCAATTGAGCTCAGAACTTCAAACGTGAATTTCGAGAGTTTCGTCTGGCGAAATTCGACACCGTTTTTTCCAGGTAACTTCCCATGCCCTGCTCTTCCATTTGCGTGTAATTTTTTTCAATTTCCATAGTCAAAATCAATTTCTAGGCCGGTCTAAGATGGTCGCTTCGGCCCACGTGGAAATTGGGGTTTTTTCCGCATATAGGGCTGGCTATACGCAGAAAAATCACCCAAACCCATGTACATATGCGGTTGTTTTGCAAACAGTCACGTATGCGGCTATGTTTATGGTTTTTTAAGGCAAATATTAACCAAAAATTAATTTAAATGTGCAGGATGGTTCTAGAATGGAAGGAGAGAGAACATGGGGATTGAGAAGATGTTGTACGGGGTGATCTAACTGCTCAACAAGCTCTACGTGCATGTGGGCTATATAAGTTTTGGTGTCTTGGCAGCCTAAGGGTCAAACCAAGACTGTTGTAGATGCTATTAGACTATTGGGATCCTAACTCAGAGTCTTTTTAGATCGACGGGATGTCCCTCACTATAGATGGGGAGGACATATATTTCATTACTGGATTGTCCTGACGGGGAGAGGTAGTGAACCTACGCTCTCGCGGGCCGGGAGGTGGCCTCACCATAGATGAGTACATTGCAGTATACTATTTTTCAGACACGAAAAAGGTTGGGAGTCAAATCTCGATAAACTCCATACAGGTGCTTGGATTAAAAGCCATACTATTGGAACTCGGTAGGATAGCCGGTCTAGCATCACTCCACCAGGCCTCACGACCATTGATATTCTATGCAGTGGAGTACATGAGAACTACAGTTTATGACTAGAGCACTGCACTGTTGATTAAGATGAAGCAGCAGCTCAATTACTGCAAGATGGGTAGGGTATGAAACTTCAGTTTCAACAGTATACTGAGCACGTTCTTCTTTGAATGTGTTCTGGGGCTAAGCCCTGAAGTTGGTGTTCCTCCTCACGGGGTTCCAAATCCGACCCAATGACGTTGGGAAGATGCAATGCACAGACTGGGCGGAGATACGGTGTCTAACCCCTACCTAGCTGATTTCTTTCCATGGTGGCAGTGGCAGATAGTTTCCATCGATGATTATCCCTATGCGAGGATAGATTTTCAGGGAGATCTTGACATGCCTCTACCACCAAGAGCAGCATACAGTGACATTGGTAGCGAATCCCGACCGTCTTTTAAAATTTTTTTGAGTTATTAAATTTTTTTGTGTTTTTTGATATATGGAACCAAAAGACATGTTTTTGTGTGACGACACATAGTGGCAATCTATCATATGTATGCAGATGTAGGACCACAACGGCCTGACGGTTTCCCTTGTCATATACGAAGGGGAAGAGGAGATGACATCATGTGTGTGGATGCGAAGCGAATGCTCTAAAGCATCCACACAAACTTTGTGCGGTTGACACATAGAGTACCCATGGCGCAAGTTGAGGACTTGCCTGAGGCCATGCAGCATTAGGTGGTGGGTGTACCATGAGCATGGATGTGGTTGTTTCGATGGCTAGCTAGAGCCGTGGTGTGCTTCCATGAGCAGAAACCCCCTCCTCCTCCATAGGCTTAGATACCTGGGAGTGATTCATTTTTGTACTACCGTGTATTATATTTTGGTGGCTTGGAAGCCCCATTTTTGTATTATGACACTTATGTATTATGACATCACTTTTTGGATGTTTTATAATGATTGATTTATTTATTTACATGTGTAAAAATGTATGTTTGTGATGTGCTTATGGTCTATGAAACAAATGCCAATTTAACACATAGTTAGCATATGAGTCAGCAATTTGATTATAAATTCTTGAAACATGTATATATGTTATGTTGTCAAATTGTCGTTCTAACAATCTTACACGTAAGAATCTTTGTAATAATGTTGGATCCCTAACATGATACAAGCCATTAAGCTGTGACACTACTAACTATGAATCAAGACGTACCTCAAGAGAGAGAACACCATGTGAAATGGCATCTCATAAAAGCTCAATAACGACACTATACTCAACAACATTGTTTGAAGAGGGTCGTAAACATATGCCTCCTGAAGACAATACCTGACCCATAGGAGTATAAATCACCCAAGCAGCAGAGGTTGAGTGTTGAGTGTGACGGCTAGCACCATTAGTGAATCCTATATAGGTGGAAGACTCCATTGACATCTACCATAAGAAATGAAAGCTAATCAACAAACCCGATCACCATAAGAAAAAAGATAACTATGCAAAAAACTGTATAATAATATACAATGATCAGCCCTCGCTGAGGATCATGCATAGTACTTTTTAAGATAGAGCCCATTTCTAGGCTCCGCCAGGGCTGTCCCCTCGTAATCTACTAGCTCATAGGCACCCTTCTCTAACACATGTTTGACAACGTAAGGACCATGCCACATGGGATTAAACTTTCCTACCCCCAAGGGTTCTTTAGCTTGATCCCACAAAATGACCAAATTTGTAATATCCCAAATCCTGATATTTTCTATTTCTAAACAATTATGCTGATACAACTGGGCATGCAAACTGCCATGCAAAAATCCCTATTTTATAGGAAAAATTAGGGTTAGGGTTTGCGAGATAGAATGAACACTTACCACTGATAAGCCGACTGAACTGCTCCGGAGAAAGTATGCCAGTACTGAGAATTGGATCAGAGATGAGCTGATCTCCTCTGCTTCAGGTGATGCCCCAGCAGCAAGACGCCCAATCAGAAAAGGGTGACGCCCTCAAGGAAGGAGGTGTCCGATGGGACTGGGAATTTGCAGGGTTGATAGCTGTTCAGCGCCGGAGAGAATGCCTGGTGCATGCGGAGGTTCTGAGACCTCTAGGCAGTGTAGCGAATTGCTTTAGAGAGGCAGCTACTCACCCCCTGGAACCCCGAAATTGCTAATAACTGCTTCCGATGAGCACTAATGGATCTGATAATCACCGGGTACCGAAGTATGAAGCTGATGATGAGAATGGTGCCTGAGTTTTGGAAGGAAACTGAGATCTGAAGGCCCAACAGCTGATTAGGGCTTTCTGGCTGAAAACCCCCCCTTATGGCTGCACACGTGTCCTTGCAATGATCTATACCATGTACTAGATAACTGATGAATGAATGAAGAACAAGTGGTGAACCTGTATGGCTTACCCGGAATAAGACTAGGACAGATGTTTCACTGCCGAAATCCTATTAGCTGAAGACTCTGTCTCCAACCCCAACTGCTGTGCTGTACGCTGTGCTGCTATCCAAGAGCTCCCAAAATAATCATAATCAAAAGTGAAGTCTCCTTTTGCTTTATCCTCTATTTATAAAGTTCAACTGTGCAAAACCTAATCTTTGACCTAATTAGGTCACTTTATCTTCTAATTTGCCGTTGACTTGCATGCATGCGGATGGAGACTTAAAAAGTGCATGCATCATTAAATAATGCTTGGATGGCATGCCCGAAGGTGGCCTTTGGACTTAGTGGCCCTTCTTGACCAAATGATGATGCCCTAGATCTTCTATGGATGGCATCAGTCCTTAGCTGATTCCCTAGCTGTCAGTAACCGCTCGAACCCACAGGAATCACATAGGTTAGCGATTTTGGGCTTCAAGGCCTATTTGGAAGAGGACATTACAGTCCTCCCCGCTTGAGATTGCTTGTCCTCAAGCAACTTCAAATTGGGATGCTGCAATACATGTTCACCTTCCCAGGTGGCATCTTCTGGCGGTAGTTCCTTCCATTGAACTAAGTATTCCCTGATTACCCTGTTCCTGAGCTTCCTCTCTCTAGTCTGTATGATCCGCTCGAGAATCAGTATCAGCAGTCCTTCATCATCCAAAGGAGGCAATTCGGTGGATGGAGCAATGTGTTTCCCAAGGGTCTTCTTCAGGCTAGATACATGGAACACATTGTGAATTTTTCTTTCCTGAGGAAGTTCTAGTTCATATGCCACCTCTCCCACTTTCCGGATTATTTTGTAGGTTCCATAGAAGTGGGGTTTTAACTTCTCTGCTCCTTTCTTTTTAAGTGAGGACTGTCTGTAAGGCTGGAGCCTTAAGTACACTAAATCCCCTACCTTGAAGCTCCGCTCAATCCTGTGTTTGTCGGCATACACATTCTGTTGATTCTGGGCTGTTTGTAAATTTTCCTTTAATATTTTTAGGATGTCCTGACTGTCCTGTATCCAATCCTTAGCCTTAGGAGCCATGCTGTCTCCAAATGCCAAATCTGCATAGTCCAAGGCCTCGTAACCATATAGTGCCTTAAAAGGAGTCATCCTAATAGACATGTGATAAGTAGTGTTGTAGCAATACTCCCCTAAGTGTAGCCATTTGATCCAGGTGCGCTGCTGCCCTGCTACATAGTTCCTTAGGTATCCCTCGATCCACTTGTTGACTATTTCTATTTTCCCGTCACTCTGGGGGTGATAACTCGTACTAGTATCCAGTTCGGTCCCCACCAATCTTAATAGTTCCTACCAGAAGGCACCCGTGAATCTGCTATCCCGATCATTGACAATGGTCTTAGGTAACCTGTGTAACTTGAAGACCTCCCTAAAGAATAACTCAGCTACTTGAGCTACCGAGTATACTGATGATATCGAGAAGAAATGTGCAAACTTGGTCAGTCTGTCAACTACTACGTATAAACAATCTCGCCCTTGGACCTTGGGCAAGCCTGTAATAAAGTCCATGGAGATGCTTTCCCACTTCTGTTTTGGAATCGGTAGTGGCTGGAGTAACCCCACTGGATGGGTATTCTCAATCTTGTTCTGCTGACAGATGCTACATTCTCGGACATGCTGCATAATCTCCCTCTTGAGGCCCTTCCATGAGAACCTCTCTCTGATCTGCCTGTAGGTCTTTAAGAAACCTTGGTGCCCTGATAAAGGAGAATCGTGGGCTGCCTGAATGATCTTTTTCCTCAATGTGGATTCTGGAACGAGGTATATTCTGTTTTTGTAGTAGATGATGTCATCCACGATCCTGTACTTGTCATCCTGAATTTGCCCGTCCAGTAATTCGCAAGCGAATTTATTTTTGGAGTATTCCACTAAGAGAAGTGCCCTCCAATCCGTGGATATACTACTGAGAGATAATGGGGCTGGACGCCTGGATAATGCATCAGCTACTACATTAGTCTTACCTTTCACATACTAGATCTCGAAATCGTAGGTTTGTACCTTGCTGACCCATTTATGCTGTCGCTCATTCAGTTCCTTCTGCTCCAGGAAATACTTGAGGCTGTTATGATCGGTTTTGATTTTGAACTTACTGCCCACCAGGTACTGTCTGAATTTGGTGAGAGCATGCAAGATGGCTAGCATCTCTTTGTCATATATGGAGTAATGGCGCTCGTAGTTCTTCAGTTTACGGCTCTCAAATGCAATAGGGTGATGATTCTGCATCAATACTGCTCCCAACCCTTCCCCTGAGGCATCACATTCTACTACAAAGGGTTGTGAGAAGTCGGGTAATGCTAGAACTGGACAAGAACTCATAATAACCTTCATCTCCTCAAAATTTTTCTGTGCTAAGTCTGTCCAAGTGAATGCCCCCTTCTTGGTGAGATCTGTGAGGGGTGCTGCAAACTGGGAGAATCCCTTAACGTACTGTCGGTAATAAGTTCATAGACCTAGGAACCCTCTCAATTCTGTAACTGTTTTTGGCGCGGGCCAATCTCTTATAGCTCGGATTTTCTCCATGTCAACCTGTACTTTTTCTACATTGATTATATGTCCTAAATACAGCATTTTCTTCATGCCAAACTCACACTTGGACATTTTCGCGTAAAGCGACTGGTCTTCTAAAATACTCACTGTCTCATCTAAGTGTTTCAAGTGCTCTTCCCATGTTTTGCTGTAAATCAGGATGTCATCAAAGAATACAAGCAAAAACTTACGTAGCTGTGCCCTGAAGGTGTGGTTCATGCATGACTGAAAAGTGGCTGGAGCATTGGTAAGCCCAAAGGGCATGACCAAAAACTCATAGTGACCATAGTGACATCGAAAAGTTTTTTTGGGGATGTCCTGGTCCCTTACCCTGATCTGATGGTATCCCGAGCGAAGATCAATTTTGGAGAAGTATTGAGCTCCCCGAAGCTCATCCATGAGTTCGTCAATTCTGGGAATGGGATACCTGTTCTTAATGGTATTTTTGTTGAGTGCTCAATAGTCGATGCACATACGCAGCGTACCATCCTTCTTCTTAACCAGAACTACTGAAGATGCAAAGGGGCTAGAACTGGGCCGTATATAACCAAGCTCCAGTAATTCTTTGATGGTTTTCTCGATCTCATCCTTGTACCTTTTGGGATGCCTGTAAGGAGTGGTGATGACTACTTGTGTTCCCTCCTCTAGCTCGATGATGTGTTTAAAACCTCGGTCTGGTGGTCTGCTTGATGGAAGTTCTCGAAAAACCTTTTCATGTTTCTGTAGCAAGGCTTGAATGTCACTTGGGTGTTGTGTGCTAGTCTCTGGGGGTTTCCTGAATGTGACAAAACATTCCGTAGCCCATTCTATATCATCCTGTCGGAGAACTGCCTCCATCCTTTGTGATGAGACCGGTTTTGGGGGATAAGTGTTCATGCCCCTCAAAACTACCCGTTTTCCGTCTAGCCCCTGGAACTCCATTTCCATTGCCCTGTAGTCTGTAGTGTATTTCCCTATAGAATAAAGCCACTGAACACCCAATACCACATGAGTATCTGCTACATCCACTACAAGGAAAGAGTCTGTCATCTGATAGTTACCTAAGGCAACATTCAATTTTGGGATCCAGTAGTTGCACTCCATGCTTGAGTTCCCGGCTACTGCTACAGTGAATCCCTCGAACTTCTCTGTCTGAATACCTCTCTTGGCTACCCAAGTGGAGTCAATGAAATTGTGGGTGGCTCCCCCATCAATCAATACTCCTACTCTGTGACCCTGCACTACTCCCCTGACCCTGAGAGTATGGAATCTTGGTACTCCAGATAATGTAGCAATGACTCCCTCTGGTGTATCACCTTGGTGTGATTCCTGTTCTGTGGCCTCCTGCTCATAGTCGTCCTCATCACTGTTTGAATACACCTCAATGTAGTGAGCCTTCGCTTTCCCTGCACACCTGTGTCCTGGTACCCATGGTTCCTGGCAGGTGAAGCATGGCTTCTTCTTTCTCAAGTCCTTCCTGGTGTCCTCGTCTAACCAAGTCTTCTTGGGCACATCCTGCTGGAAAGGTTTCCTGTCCTTGTCTCTAACAGGAAAATTGGTTTTCAGAGGGAATTTGTTTTTGGGAACGGAATCCTGAAGATCCCTTGCCATGCTAATAGCATCCTGCAGAGTGATGGGTTTGTAGGCTTTCACCCATCCCCGTAGTGGCTCTATGAGGTCCTCAGTGATTAACATAGTCAATATGCTCTCTGACACATCTGTTACCATAACGACTAGCCTCTGAAATTCTGAAATGAAAGCTTCTGCACTACCAGTCTACTTGAGTTGAGCCAACTCCCTGAAATGGATCTCTGGATCTTTCCTATCAAACCTCTCTATGAGTTTCTGAGTGAACTCACCGTAAGAATGTATGGTGTTGTGACCCAATGTCACCAATCTGTGGTACCACCACTCATGAGCTTCTCCATCCAGGTGAAGTGTAGCCAACTTAATTGCGTCTGTCTTTGTCATGGGGTTGAGTTGGAAATAGGTATCCAACTTTTGAACCCATGTGTCGCTGATCCTCCGTGAGTCCCATCAAATCTTGGGATGGTTAACCTGCTCAAAGTCTTCTGCAGCTCATAGTTGTGATTGAAACCCTTGTTGAAATTCCTAGGCCTGTTCCTACTCTTCATGTTACAGAAATCTGAGAAAGACATGGTAGCATGAAACTCATCCCCTAAGTCTCTGTACTCCTGTAGATAAGCCCCAAAAGGCTCGCTAAGTTCTACCTACATGACCGGGCCCCCTACTGTATCTGCCAAGAAGTGAGGCATGGTAGGCCTAATAGAGGGTCTGCTGTATATGTGCGGAGTGTTCTGGATGTTAGTGTATGCCATCTTTCCACTGCTGCTTGTAGATCCCCGATCTACCGGTGAGGGAGGTGTACTATGGATACCTGTTTCCGGTTTTGTTGATAGTCTGTTGATGGCATTGAGGACTTATTTTTGTCCTTTGGCCAAGTCTTGCAATGCAGAGACCAAGCTGCGAAACTCCATCCGATCCTCCTCTTCTACCGTTCCTTTTCCCCTATCCGAATGTATACCTGTTTGTTCCATGTTTGAATTGGTATCTTCTCGTTAGATATCTTCAAATTCTTCTATGTATCTACTCTTCCTCCTCCTATAGGTTACAAAAGGATCTCCTTCTGTATTCATCTACTTTTCATCTCTTAAGCCCACCGCTGGCCAAGGAAATAGCTTTGATACCACTGTAATATCCCAAATCCCGATATTTTCTATTTCTAAACAATTATGCTGATACAACTGGGCATGCAAACTGCCATGCAAAAATCCCTATTTTATAGGAAAAATTAGGGTTAGGGTTTGCGAGATAGAATGAACACTTACCACTGATAAGCCAGCTGAACTGCTCCAAAGAAAGTATGCCAGTACTGAGAACTGGATTGGAGATGAGCTGATCTCCTTCGCTTCAGGTGATCCCCCAGCAGCAAGACGCCTAATCAGAAAAGGGTGACGCCCTCAAAGAAGGAGGTGTCCGATGGGACCGAGAATTTGTAAGGCTGATAGCTGTTCAGTGCCGGAGAGAATTCCTGGTGCATGCGGAGGTTCTGAGACCTCTAGGCAGGGTAGCGAATTGGTTCACAGAGGCAACTACTCACCCCCTGGAACCCCGAAACTGCTAATAACTGCTTCGGATGAGCATTGATGGATTTGATAATCACCGGGTACCGGAGTATGAAGCTGATGATGAGAATGGTGCCTGAGTTTCAGAAGGAAACTAAGATCTGAAGGCCCAACAACTGATTAGGGCTTTCTGGCTAAAAACCCCCCCTTACGGCTGCACACGTGTCCCTGCAATGATCTATACGATGTACTAGATAACTGATGAATGAATGAAGAACAAGTGGTGAACTTGTATGGCTTACCCGGAATAAGACTAGGATAGATGTTTCACTGCTGAAATCCTGTTAGCTGAAGACTTCGTCTCCAACCCCAACTGCTGTGCTGCACGCTGTGCTGCTATCCAAGAGCTCCCAAAATAATCATAATCAAAAGTGAAGTCTCCTTTTGCTTTATCCTCTATTTATAAAGTTTAGCTGTGCAAAACCTAATCTTTGACCTAATTAGGTCACTTTATCTTCTAATTTGTCGTTGACTTGCATGCATGCGGATGGAGACTTAAAAAGTGCATGCATCATTAAATAATGCTTGGATGGCATGCCCGAAGGTGGCCTTTGGCCCTGGTGGCCCTTCTTGACCAAATGATGATGCCCTAGATCTTCTATGGATGGCATCAGTGTTTAGCTGATTCCCTAGCTGTCAGTAACCGCTCGAACCCACAGGAATCACATAGGTTAGCGGTTTTGGGCTTCAAGGCCTATTTGGAAGATGATATTACAAAATCTCCTTCACTAAACCTCCTCGGATAGATAGATTTATCATATTGGACCTTAATGCGACACTTATTTACCTCAAGAGCCACTAAGGCATCTCGTTGCTGCTCATCAAGCTGCACTAAGTGGACCAAACACTCCTCCAATGTGGAAGTGTCTGGTAGGAGCTCTACAGCTAGCTTCAAAGAAGGGATTTTGCATTCAACCGGCAATACAGACTCCACTCCATGTACAAGCGGATATGGAGAAAAACAGGTGGCAGTCTTAACCATGGTCCTATAAGCCCACAAAGCATGATATAACATAATATGCCAATTGGTCTTGCTTTATGCTATGGTTCATTGGAGAATGGACTTAAGTGGTTTGTTCACTACTTCAACCTGTCCATTCGCTTGAGGGTAATAAGAAGAGGAATGCTCCTACTTATACCCTAACTTCAAGGCCAACTCTTCCATCATTTGATTCCGAAAGTGCCTACCATGGTCAATGATGAGCTCCTTCGAAATACCAAACCAAGTAATGATCTGGTTGAATATGAAATGTGTGGCTGTCTCACCATCGGATTTAACCGTGGGCATAGCCTCAGCCCATTTCATGAAATAGTCAACAACCACTATAATATAATGATGCTCCCCAGCTGAAGCTGGGTTGCAATCCATGAAGTCAATCCCCCACTTAGTGAAGGGAATGGCGGTGATAATTGGATGTAACTGGGTAGGATGTAAGCGCATATTACATGCAAACACCTAGCAAGGGTGGCACTTTTTGACCACATTGACACAATATTTAAAGATCGATGACCAGAAATAACCCTCTCTTAAGATTTTTTGGGTTGTAGAAAGCCCATATAAATGACCACCACACGCCCCTCCGTGGCAATCATTCAGCACAAGCTCAGCCTCCTCATGAGTTAAACAATGACATAGAATGCAATCTACCCCACAACGGTACAATGTGTTATCCACTATAAGGTAGTTCTTGGATACGTGATGTAACCGTCGTCATTTAACCCATGAAAGGTGAGTAGGGACCTTCAATGTTTGTAAATATATGATGATATCCCCATACCATGGATCCAAAGTTGAGATCAGGAAAATGTGCTCATTGATAAACATATCTTCACAAACTTCCTCCTCCTCCTTGCTTGGGAAATAAAAAATAAGCTTCACAAAAATCAATGATTTTTTCGATTTTGCCGAAATAAACTCGAGATCGAATTCTTACAAGATGACAATCCACTTATTATACTTTCCCCCGATCATCCTTATAGTGGGGAGAAACTGAAATGGATTGACATGGGCTACCAACAAGGTCTGGCGAAGCAGAATGTAGTGTCTCAATCTTTGAACTGCATAAACGGTAGCTAAGGCAAGTTTCTCCACATGGGAATAATGGATCTCCGCATCTACAAGGTTTCGGATAAATAATATATGACATGCTCATGGAGCTCCTCATCCTCCTGAACCAAAACCATACCAATCGTCTCCATGGACGCGGCCACATAAAACAAAAAGTCATGGCTATAGTCGGGTGGACTAATCACGGGGGTCGATGCTAAGGCTTGCTTAAGCGCATCAAAGGAGACTTGTCTACCAAATGGTCATCTAAATCTATGATCAAATTTTAATTTTGGAGAAATTGGTCTAAAGTGAAACTCCATCAAGCGGTTTCGCTAAGGTTGGGCTTCAAGGGGGTGAAATAGCTTGGAATGTCGTGAAAGTTGGTGTGCACTCTATCAATTGGGCATTCAAATTTATTTTCAAATCTCCATTCCAAGAAATCACTCAAAATTGAAACTCGATTGTACGGTTTCGATAGGGTTGGGTTGAAAGGGGTCAAAAAAGATCCAAGTGTTGTGAAAGTTGGTGTGCAAGCTTGTTATCCAATGTGCATCCAAATCTATGATCAGATTTCAATTCTGAGAAGTTGGTCAAATGTGAAACTTTGTCATGCAAGTTTGCTAGGGTTTAGCTTAAAGGAGGTGAAAATAGCTCTAAACATCTTGAAACTTAACGTGCACTCTTATATACCAAATGGGCATCTAAATCTATGATCAAATTTTTAATTAAGGGAAATTGGTCAAAAGAGAAACTTCGTCGTGTGGTCCAACTAAGGTTTGGCTTAAATGGGGTGAAAATAGCTCAAGACATCGCGAAAGTTGGTGTCCACGCTTGTCTTTGAATTGTGCATCCAAATAAATGGTCAAATTTCAATTCCGAGAAATTGGTTAAAAGTGAAACTCCACTGTGTGATTTCACTAAGGTTGGGTTTAAAGAGAGTCAAAATAACTCAAAACGTTGCGAAAGTGGGTGTGCACGCTTGTCTATCAAACAAGCATCCAAATCTATGATCAAATTTCAATTTCGAGAAGTTAGTCAAAAGAGAAACTTTGTCGTGTGATTTCACTATGGTTTGGCTTAAAGGACGTATAAATACCACTGAAGAATGGTGAAAGTTAGCGTGCATGCTTGTCTACCAAATGGTCATATAAATCTATGATCAAATTTTAATTCTGACAAATTGGTCAAAAGTGAAACTTCATCATGCGGTTTCACTATGTTTGGGCTTAAATGGGGTGAAAATAGCTCAAAACATCACAAAAGTTGGCCTGCATGCTTGTATATCAAATGGGCATCCAAATCTTTGATCAAATTTCAATTTTGTGAAATTGGTCAAAAGTGAAACTCCGTCGTGCGGTTTCTCTAGGGTTGGGTTTAAAAGGGGTCAAAATAGCTCGAGCATTGCGAAAGTTGGCATGCACTCTTGTCAATCCATGTTCATTTAAATCTATGATCAAATTTTAATTCTGGGAAATCGGTCAGAAGTGGGACTTCGTCGTGCTATTTTGCTATGGTATGGATTGAATGGGGTGAAATTAGCTCAAAACGTCACGAAATTTGTCCTGCACACTTGCCTATGAAATGGACATCCAAATCAATGATCAAATTTAATTCTGAGAAATTGATCAAAAGTGAAACTCCGTCATGCGGTTTCACAAGTGTTTGACTCAAAGGGGGTATAAATAGCTAGGAACGTTGCGAAAGATGGCGTGCATATAAATATATAATCAAATTTTAATTCCAAGAAATTGGTCAAAAGTTATGGCAGCATCTACAAGGTTTTGGCTCGAATAATATATGACATGATCATGGAGCTCCTCCTGAACCAAAACCATACCAATCATCTCCATGGACACGGGCACATAAAGCAAAAAGTCATGGCTAAAGTCGGGTGGACTAATCACGGGGGTCGATTGTAAGGCTCGCTTAAGCACATCAAAGGACTCCTGTGCTTGCTCATCCCAGCAAAAGGTAGTGTCCTTCAAAAGACGCATAAAGCCTTTAGTCAAACTGGCAAATTTAACCACGAATCTCTATAAGAAATTCGCCATGTCTTGCAAACATTGAAGATGTCTAATGTTTCTCAGGGGAGACAATTCAAGTATTGCCTCAACCTTTAAGGGATCGACTCTTATACCCTCCTTGGAGACAATAAACCCTAACAAGCGACCAGACTTCACGCAAAAGATGCACTTATGAGGATTTAGCCTAACCAAGTAATGGCAGCATCTTTCGAAAACTAATCTCAAATGGTAGGAATGACGCATCCTCTGATGAGAATGAGCAGCAAGGTCATCCAAAAAGACTTCAATAATCGATTTGAGATCATGGAAGATCAAGGTCATAGCCCGCTGAAATGTGGCTCTAGCATTTTTAAGGCTGAAAGGCATCTTTCGATATGCAAAGTTACCCCAAGGACAAATAAATGCAGTTTTATGTTGGTCCTCGGGTTTGATCTGGATCTAATTGTATCCGGAAAAGCTGTCCATAAAGGAAAATACCTCGTTTCTTGCACACTCATCCAAAATTTGATCAATAAATGGTGTGAGAAAATTATCCTTAGGACAGGCACAATTCAAGTCACAGAAATTAGTGCATATATGGATTGCTCCCTACTTCTTATCAACCGGAATGGGGTTTGAAACCCACTCCGTCAAGGGAACGAGATAGATAAAATCGACATTTAACAGCTTTTCTATCTCAGCCTTAATTGCGGGTGCTTTTATAGGATTCACAACACACAAGCATTATCGAATAGGCTTCACATTTGGATAGGTCTTGATTTCATGTTCGACAATACGAGGGTCAATACCTAGAATTTCCCCGTATGACCAAGTAAATATATCACAAAACTCTTTGAACAGCTCAATATACTCTTGAATCTCAACATGGGAACATTCTGCCCCAATATAGACATTCTCAATCTTGCGAGGATTGCGAGAGATATTGATAGGAATGGTAGGAGATATATTCTCCATGTTTCCATCAGTCATTGGACCAGGAGGGCTCAATGGAACCACAGGACTACCAATTGTCTCATTAAGAATCTCCCTAAAGTCCTCACGCTCCAAATGGTCAAGCTCAGGAAGAAAATAAGATCTATGATGTAACTGTTCTCAAGGTGGCTCAACCCCAGACATGGCCTCAATAATAGCTTCATCTGATGGAAAAACACTATCAAGGCAATCATGTGCATGAGAAGACTCAACTACCTATGCAGGCAGCACATACGGGTCCTCCTCCTTCGTCCGCAAAGAGGAAGGACTAGGCTCTGCAACACATTGAAGAATCGCTTGATATGTTGTCATTGCTGCAGGAAATGGCATGTCTGTTTTGATAGGCTTATTCAAATGGCTCGATGAAGGAAGAATCCTTGGATCTTCCATATGGGTAGTGTGAAAAGACACTGAATTCAATGAAGATGAAGCCCCACTGAAACTAGACCTGATCATAAGAACGGGTGTAGGACAACTAAAGTTTCCCATAAGGGATGGATACATGCCAACACCCACACTCCCAGTTGCCAGCTAAGAATGATCGATAATTGGGATAAAGGTTCCCAATGATGCAATAAAACTCAAATTTTTGAATGATGTCTGATCAATCGTAACAATCTTCCCATTAAATGGAAAGCATACAACTCGAAATAGAGAAGAAGCTACGGCTTGCATACTATACATCCAATTCCTACCTAGTAATAGATTGTAATCAAGGGGCACATCAACGACCTCAACATCGATCGCGACGATCTTCCCTCCCAAATGGACCTTAAGAGAAGAAAGAATCCCATGCGACTGAAATGATCTACCATCAAAGGTAGTCAACATGGTAGCAGATTTAGACAACTCAAGGGAACCCAAACCCTTCCAACACAACAAAGACATCACGGAAGCAGCAGCACCTTCGTCAATCACAGTGCACTTGATGATCATGTTAAGACATTCTACATGAATCAAGAGAGGCAAGCGAGGCTATAGTCCCGCGGTTTCAAATTTAATGACAAAGGAAGAGTTATCATCGTTAACACCAAGAGTAGAAAGCAAAGACTTCCTTTGCGAAGGACAAATCTAAAGTACTTCAAGTGCAAACATTGCACAAGGAGTGTGGCCCAAATCCTCAACAACTGAATAGTTCTGGGTGGCTCGGGCACAATTATGATTGTGCCCCGAACGCTTTAGGACTCCCTTAGGAATGCGAGGTGCAACTTTAGGTTTAGCCATAGGGTTTTCAATACGCAAAGGACTCCCAGGTGGAGCAAGTTCCTTTCCAAGGTCTGGTTGTGATGAACCATAGTCCTTTGCATGAGTCACAACCTTAGTAGCATGCACCATGTTGATGCAACCATGACCACTACTGGCTTCCAGTGGATCTTGATCTCGGGTCCTCGAGTTCATGTTTTGATTATGGAGTAAAGGTTTGGTCAGCATAGCTAGGCCCTGTGCTATGAACCTTGAGGCATCTTCCATACGAGGGCACAAGTGAGTGAGGTGGTCATCCTTACATAATTTACAAGGAAACTTAACCTTATGTTTAGATTGCTTGTCCACTTGAGCATTGCGGCATTCTTGTCATTAAAATTGGCATTTTCATTCCTTTTCCCACCCTTACGATTGTTTTTACCCTTTTTCTTATTCCTTCCGGGTTGCTGGTTACCCTTCTGGTTTGACGATTGCACCAAAAGCACACTCACCGTTTGGGTGGGTTGAGACGAAGTCGTGGCTTGTCCAGAGGCAGATTGGTTGATAGACAATTGACTCACCTATTGCACAACTGAATCTGTAGGTTTGGTACTTATACAACCAACAATGCCATTGGCATATGGTCCAGGTTTGACCTTAGGGTTGAAACTAGAATGCAGAGCATTATGAATGATCTCATATAACAATCTGGATTGAGCATAAATCAAATCCAATTCCTGCGCCCTAAAAATGGCTTGTTCCTCCTTCTAAAATCTGGATCTAGAAACATCCTTCGTTATTTAAGGTAGTAACGATTTAAGGAACCACTCAAGGAGAAATTCCAGCAGTATGAAGGCTTTAATCAATCTCTTCCGTCTACGCCACTCTTGGATATGGTCCAAGATATGCGTGGCTTTGTCTTGCTGAAATGTCGACAAGAGTTCTATACTGATGTCATGCACTGGTAGCTGGAAGTGATTGAGAAAAGTCATAGCTAGGTCATCAAACAAAATGAATGCCCCCCTAGGTAACTCTATGTACCATTTTGTTGTAGTCTCGGTGAGGGTGCATTGAAATAGACTTAAACGGATCGAATCATCATGTAAGGAGTTAGAAGAGCACCAAAGGTGAAATGTAGTAACATGCTCACTAGGATCTTCTCCTGGTTTTCCCTCGAATTTGGGAATGTCCGAGGGAAGCTTGTTAGGGATAGCTGGCCAAACTGAGTCATGAGATACTAGATCGTTCATTAGTCTCGACAAGTCAGGTAAATTTAACATTGTGAGGAAAGGGAGCCTAGGTTGAGCATGTCAATGCCATGCTTCCTGATAATTTTGGTTCACATAAGGTTGAGTACCATAAACACCATGGCCATGGCCATAATACCCTCCTCCCGTTTTACCCATGTAGGGTGGTATGGAAGCACCATAATGTGGTGTACCTTGACTATGTGGAGCTACATTGCCATAATTCAGGGAGTAAGCGGGTTGTTGATACCCGTACCCATAAGGTGAATAACTCTGTCCATACTGCGGTCCATAATATTGCCCATGAGAAGCTCCACAAGATGTCCCATGAGATGTCCCATAAGAAACTCCATAAGTAGGAATATTGGGAACTCCATGTGATAGACCATAAAACATTCCAGAAGTAGGAATATGACCTCCTGAGACAATAGGAGGTACTTGACTCTGAGACACGACTACACGAGTAGCTGCAGTATGAACATGACTAGTAGCAACATTCTAGCTCGAAGGACCACGTGAATGAGGGGGAAGAATAACATTCAAAGAACTAGGAATAGAGGACGAAGGGACATGTGAAGTGATGTAAGTGGTATTCCCTATAGTCACTTGTCTTGGTTCTAGTATCGGAATAGGACTACTAACACTAGGTCTAGGATGAACATGTGATGTAGCTTCCACCACCGGGATGGAAGGTGCAATGTGACTCGTGTTCCCAAATCTCTCCACATGGAAAGGAATAGGAGTGCTCCCAGGCGTAGTGTTAGGTTCAAATTCCGACTTGGCATGTTGTGCCGGATCATGTGCAGGGATACCAAACATGCCATAACTAACATAACTAGTGCTCGCAGGTTCATGATGAGTCTCATTGCTTGGAACCCGATACCGGTGACCTGTGAATGAGGGATCATACCCAGAGTGTGTAGGTATATGAGGTGAAGGATCATATACAGGAATAGGATCTTCTTCCCCGACCTCATGAGGTGAAGAAGACAACTCAAGAATTTCATTTTCCTGATCTCCCATCATGTGCGAATCAATGTGAGAAGTAGTCCACCTAGACTGTCTGTTTCTCTCTCCCAAAGGAGGAGGAGATGTAGAAGGCGGAAGTCCTGCTAAACAACAAGAACGACGAAGCACTACACTTGAATCCACAATGATTCAAAAAATGAAAAAGACTCTTCTAATTATGCAAACCCTAAATAAGCTAGTGTGCACAGAGCATACACCTATATAATCTAAAGCCAATCACAAGCAAACAAGGGTAGGATATGTGAGCTCCCAAATGAAGCAAGTATGTCTTTTGTAGGAGAGGCTTGAGAATCCCATACACAATAAGTGGAGTTTTGTAACCAATTATTGTGGCCCTCAGCTTCAACGCATATAGCGACTGTGCTATCCGACCCCAACCTGGTTGGGACACCTACAGAATAACCCTTGCGAAGTACCCCCTTGATAACCTAGGTAAGAAAACTAAGGTCACCTCAATATAATCAATGCTCAGGTGGACAGTCGCAAGCGGGATTGACCGTATGGGCAGGGTAGTAAAGCCCAAAACTCTCGAAAGAGCCCCCATATATGAATACAATCTTGAAAATATCTCCGGTGCTACTCAGTTATGACCAGGGGTCATCCCAATCATTAACCGCTCATTAGAGGAAATTTCAACTCAAAATGGGCCTTTTAACTTTTATTCAAATTTCATGTCATCATGTGTTATCCAATGAAATTGCTTTAAATTTGAAATACCGTATAGGTCTTAAACACTTTTTTAATGTAAATTTGGGGATAGGTATCATAAAAAAACTACTTTTTTTGTTTCTATTTTTGACATATCTCCCCGTGTTTTTACTCAAATTTCGATCGGGAGAGCTCGTTGGATGCGGAATTTAATTCCGCATCCAATGAGTACCCACTCGACATACTTTTGACGGACCCCGCTACCCCAAAAACACGAAATACCTGAAAAAATGGAATGATGACTTTAAACCTCTATTTGTTGGTGGAGGTGCTAAGTGCCACGCTGACTCCCCACACCCATGAGTTGGCAGTGTTGTACACATGGCTTGTTTTAGAAGAGAGAAATATTGATTGGCAGCCTCATTCCAGGCAAAGGCATTCTTCTTCAGCAGTTGGGAAAAAGGACCTGCGATTTTTCCATATAATATTACAAACGACTTTAATAGTAGTCTGTGAGGCCTAGAAACCCTCGGAGGCTCTTCAAGGTCTTGGGGCGTGGCTCCCGTCTTTCGGCCCAGCCCCTGAGCCCAGCCCAGTAGATAAGAGTATCCAAGCCCAACCCAGCTACATCATCATTCCATTTTTTCAGGTATTTCTTGATTTTGGGGTAGTGAGGTCCGTCAAAAGTTTGCCGAGTGGGTAATCATTGGATGCAGAATTTAATTCCGCATCCAACGAGCTCTCCCGATCGAAATTTGAGTTAAAACATGGGGAGATATGTCAAAAATACAAACAAAAAAGTAGTTTTTTTCTTTTCTTCCTCCAAAATTAATAAATATTATTTTATTATTTTAACTATTATTTTATTAGTTCATTTTAAGAGGCCTATTTTGAGTTGAAATTTCCTCTAATGCACAATGCCTCGTGCTTAAATCCCTTGTAAGAGGAGGATCCTGAGAAACACTAATTATACCAAGGAATTTCACACTCTCACCTGGACAGACACATACATGTTTTGTTTAGTGGTCTTAGAGAATTTACTCACAATGAACTATTCCAAGACCCTAAAACCTAATCTTGTTGGTGTACCCTATAAAAGAAAATAGTGTAATCCATTTTAATTAAGTGTTGATTTTATTTGGGTTATTACTCAAAAAGGTAGATGATCATGCAACCAATTGTGTTATGACGCAACATGAAGTAAATGCACACCCAATAATAAATGGAAATGCATTGTGTCGAATGAAAAACAGGGCATGCCACTACGTGAAATGCAGAATTTTTTTCAAATGACAAATGCAATCATTCCTATATGAAATCCTGACTAATACTTCTCTAAGCAAACCTAGTGTAAGTACCATGCAAAATGCAAAGTGCAATGCTGCATAATGATGCAAAGAAGCAAATATTTTTGTATTTTTTGAATAAAAATGAGATAATAAAGGAAAAGAATGACTCTATCAGCCCCAAACTCTGCTAGCCCTATCAAACAGCACCCATGCAAAGCACTAAGGTAAAATAGACCTAATGCACTAATCCCAAAACAAAAAATAAAAAATGCAATGACAAGAACATTGTTAAAAAAAAAAATTACCTTAAAAAGTGTCTCTAGTAAAAAATAGAGGTGTATACAGACTCTAGAAGCATCTAAGGAGACTCAACAACCATCAAAACTCACCAAGCAACACTCAATCTTCCTCTAAAAGGAAAAACTCAGGGCATATGCGAATGTGTGCAGAAAACCCGCATATATACACGGATATCGCAGTCAAAACCACATGTACATGTGATTCTGAGGCAAAAACTCGCGTATAGGAAGAAAAAGAGATAAAAATGAAGGAAAACAGATAAGCTGAGAAAACATTTACTCCTATCAGACACTACCAGGCAAACATGCTGCTAGACCCGACTCAGAAACAGAGAAACAAGAGAAATTCAAGAACATTGAATGTCGACAAAAACCCCCAAAGGAAAATGACTAGGAACTCCCCAGCGGAGTCACCAATTCTGTTACGAAGATAAATTCCTATGGCTTGGGGTACCACAATAGACAGATTAACTCCAGAAATCAATCCTTTCCTATATGTAAGAGAAATGAAATATCTAACACTAAAGGATCTCGATTTGTACCTTATTTCAGACGGTTGATGTAGATTCTCATTGAGCTTTTCCACTCCCACTTGTATCGGCAATTTCCTTCCTCAACCTTCAGCAAACAAGACAAGCATGCTATATATAATTGTGTTAGACCTACTCTAGCATATATAATCAATAACATATAAGCATTTAAAAGCATCCATGGATCAAATACTCATTTAAATACACATTATTGGACATAAAAAGATATTTCTATTGATATAAAACATAGATTACAATAGTGACAACCTCTATTGGCACGTCTACGAATTAGAGAAATTGAGTCCCCCACTTGGGCCTCCACCACTTCAATCCTCCATCTCTCGATAGCAAGCTCACAAGAAAAACGCACACTTGGGAAGAACACAAAGTGCTCCAAGGGACACAGGGATGTAGACTCAAGTATAAGCTGTAGCAACAATGGAATATAGTTTTCTTGCTCCTCAATTCATCCCCTTTTAATGTATCCAAAGGGTTCCTTATATAGCTCTTCAATGGGGTAATGGAAGGTTGAATCTGAGCGATCTCAAGGCATATGGAAGGCCAAGAGACAAGTGATTCGGATCAACATTAAGGAAAACTCCAAAATAATTTGTCCTTTTGCACACATCCCGATGTACACGGGTTTAAGGGTCAAATCCACGTATATATGAGAGAAAGGGATTAAAAGTCACGTATGGCAATTATTGCATGTTTTTAGGGATGATCTTGGAAACATCAAAGGTACAAAAGTGGTCCATGGGGTCTAAAGAGTCTGCAAAGGGACAGGGAAGGCCATAAAGGTGTGATTCACCATGTGTGGTAAAATTAGCTGTAACAATTGAATTTTAATTCTAAGAAATTGGTCAAAAGTGAAACTCAATATTGCAGTTTCACTAAGGTTGGGATTAAAGGGGGTGAAAATAGCTCATAACGTCGTGAAAGTTGGTGTCTAGGATTGCCTATCAAATGGAACTCCAAATCTATTATCCAATTTCAATTACCAGAAATTGCTCAAAATTGAATTCTAAGCTATTTTGACCCCCTTTAAGCCCAACCCTAGCGATATCACACAATGGAGTTTCACCCCCTTTGTGTGTTTTTACTATGGCTGGGTTTAAAAAGTGTCTAAATAAATATAAACATGGTGTAAGTTTGAATGCATGCTTGTCTACCAAATGGTCATCTAAATCTATGATCAAATTTTAATTTTGGAGAAATGGGTCTAAAGTGAAACTCCATCATGCGGTTTCGCTAAGGCTGGGCTTCAAGGGGGTGAAATAGCTTGGAACGTCGTGAAAGTTCATGTGCACTCTTGTCTATCAAATGGGCATTCAAATTTATTTTCAAATCTCAATTCCAAGAAATCACTCAAAATTGAAACTTCGTCGTACGATTTCGATATGGTTGGGATTAAAGGGGTCAAAATAGATCCAAATGTTTTGAAAGTTGGTGTACAATCTTGTTATCCAATGCGCATCCAAATCTATGATCAAATTTCAATTATGAGAAGATGTAGTGCATGCTTGTCTTAAAAATTGTCATCAAAATCTATGATCAAATTTTAATTCTGAGAAATTAGTCTAAGTGAAACTTTGTCATGCAGTTTCGCTAAGGTTGGGCTTAAAGGGGGTGAAAATAACTTGGAATATCGTGAAGGGTTGCATGCACACTTGTTTATCAAATGGGAATCCAAATCTATGTTCAAATTTCAATTCAGAGAAATTGGTCCAAAGTGAAACTATGTTGTGTGTTTTCACTAGGGTTGGGTTTAAAAGGAGTCTAAATAGCTCCAAACATGGAAGAAGTTGGAGTGCATGCTTTTCTACCAAATAGTCATCTAAATTTATGATCAACTTTTAATTTTGAGAAATTGGTTTAAAGTGAAACTTCGTTATGTGGTTTCGCTAAGGTTGGGCTTAAAGGGGATGAAAATAGCTCAGAACATCGTGAAATTTGGCGTGCTTTCTTGTTTATCAAATGGGCATGTGAATCTATGATCAAATTTCAATTTCAAGAAATTGTTCAAAAGTGAAACTCCATCATGTAGTTTCGCTAGAGTTGGGCTTAAACGGGGTCAAAATAGCTCGAAATGTTGCGAAAGTTGGAGTGCACACTTGTTTATCAAATGATCATCTAAATCTATGATTAAATTGTCGTGAAAGTTGGTGTGCATGCTTTTCTATCAATTGGGCATCCAAATCTATGATTAAATTTCAATACTAAGAAATTGCTGAAAAGTGAAACCTTCGTCGTGCGTTTTCACTAGTGTTGGGCTTATTGGTCCAAATAGGTCAAAATATTTCAAAAGTTGGCATGCCCACTTTTCTACTAAACGAGCATGCAAATATATGATCAAACATCAATTCAGAGAAATTGGTCAAAAGTGAAACTATGTTGTGCGGTTTCGTTAGGGTTAGGCATAAAGGGGGTCAAAATAGCTCAAAATGTTATGAAAATTGGCGTGCACACTCATTTATCGAGCTGGCATCCAAATCTATGATCAAATTTAAATTTCAACAAGTTTGTCAAAAGTGAAACTTGTCACCCGTTTTCACTAGGGTTTGGCTTAAAGGAGGCGGAAATAACTCCGAACATGGCAAAAGTTGGCATTCACTATTATCTACCAAATGGGCATCTAAATCTATGATTCAATTTTAATTCTAAGAAATTGGTGAAAAGTGAAATTTCATCGTGCGGTTTCACCAAGGTTGGCCTTAAGGGGGTTGAAAATAGCGTGAATGCTTTTCTATGAAATGGGCATCCAAATCAACGATCACATTTCAATTCCAAGAAATTGCTCAAAAGTGAAACTTCGTCGTGTGGTTTCCCTAGTGTTGGGTTTAAAGGGTTAAAAGTAGCTTAGAATGTTAAAAATGTTGGTGTGTATGCTTGTCTATCCCATGCGCATCCAAATTTATGATCAAATTTTAATTTTGAGAAATTAGTCAAAAGATAAACTCCATTCCGCGGTTTCGCTAAGCTTTGGCTTAAAGGACGTGAAAATAGCTCTAAATATTGTAAAAGTTAGCATGCACTCTTATCTACCGAATGGGCGTCTAAATATATGATCAAATTTTAATTATGAGAAATTGGTCAATTGTGAAACTTTGTCATGTGGTTTCGTAAAGGTTGCGTTTAAAGGAATTGAAATTAAATTGGAACATTGCTAAAGTTGGCCAGCACGTCTATCAAACGGGTATGCAAAGCTATAATCAAATTTCAATTCCAAGAAGATAATCAATATTGAAACTCTGTCGTGGGGTTTCACTAGTGTTTGGCTTAAAGGAGGTGAACATAGCTATGAACATCGTGAAATTTGGTGAGCACTCTTATCTACCAAATGGTCATCAAATTTTAATTCCAAGAAATTGGTAAAAAATGAAACTTGATCATGCGATTTCACTAAGTTTCGGCTTAAAAGGGGTGAAAATAGTTCTCGACATCACGAATTTGGTGTGCATGGTTGTCTATCAAATGGGCATCCAAATCTATGATCAAATTTCAATTCCAAGAAACTATTCACAAGTGAAACTTCATTGCACGATTTCGCTAGCGTTGACCTTAAACGAGGTCAAAATAGCTTGGAACGTTGCGAAAGTTGGTGTGCATGCTTGTCTATCAAACAGGGAACCAAATCTATCATCAAGTTTTAGTTTCGAGAAGCTGTTCAAAACTGAATCTCTGTCGTGCGACTTCCCTAGGGCGTGCACGCTTGTCTACCAAATGGGAATCTAAATCTATGATTGAATATTAATTCTGAGAAATTGGTCAAAACTGAAACTCGATAGTGCAGTTTCACTAAGGTTGGGCTTAAAGGGGGTGAAAATAGCTCATAATGTCGTGAAAGTTGGTGTCCAGGCATGTCTATCAAATGGGACTCCAAATCTATTATCCAATTTCAATTACGAGAAATTGCTCAAAATTGAATTCTAAGCTATTTTGACCCCCATTAAGCGCAACCTTGGCGATATCGCACAATGGAGTTTCACCCTCTTTGTGTGTTTTTGCTATGGCTGGGTTTAAAAAGTGTCTAAATAACTCTGAACATGGTGTAAGTTTGAATGCATGCTTGTCTACCAAATGGCCATCTAAATCTATGATCAAATTTTAATTTTGGAGAAATTGGTCTAAAAGGAAACTCCATCGTGCGGTTTCACTAAGGTTGGGCTTCAAGGGGGTGAAATAGCTTGGAACGTCGTGAAAGTTGATGTGCACCCTTGTCTATCAAATGGGAATTCAAATTTATTTTCATATCTCAATTCCAAGAAATCACTCAAAATTGAAACTTCGTCATACGGTTTCGATAGGGTTGAGATTAAAGGGGTTAAAACATATCCAAATGTTGTTAAAGTTAGTGTGTAAGCTTGTTATCCAACGTGCATCGAAATCTATGATCAGATTTCAATTCTGAGAATTTGGTCAAATGTGAAACTTTGTCATGTGGGTTTGCTAAGGTTTGGCTTAAAGGTGGTGAAAATAGCTCTGAACATCGTGAAACTTAACGTGCACCCTTATATACAAAATGGGTATCTAAATCTATGATCAAATTTTAATTAAGGGAAATTGATCAAAAGAGAAACTTCGTGCATGCTTGTCTATCAAACGGGCTTACGATCAAATTTCAATTTCGAGAAGTTAGTCAAAAGAGAAACTTAGTGGTGCGGTTACACTATGGC
The DNA here is from genome assembly GCA_001517045.1 of Pseudotsuga menziesii. Lineage (NCBI taxonomy): Eukaryota > Viridiplantae > Streptophyta > Pinopsida > Pinales > Pinaceae > Pseudotsuga > Pseudotsuga menziesii. The sequence continues at coordinate 51,701 of LPNX011005679.1, forward strand.
TTGGCTTAAAGGAGGTATAAATACCTCTAAAAAATGGTGAAAGTTAACATCAATTCTTGTCTACCAAATGGTCATCTAAATCTATGATCAAATTTTAATTCCGGCAAATTGGTCAAAAGTGAAACTTCATCATGCGGTTTCGCTATAGTTGGGCTTAAATGGGGTGAAAATAGCTCAAAACATCGCAAAAGTTGGCCTGCATGCTTGTCTATCAAATGGGCATCCAAATCTATTATCAAATTTCATTTCTATGAAATTGGTCAAAAGTGAAACTTCATCGTGCAGTTTCTCTAGTGTTGGGTTTAAAAGGGGTCCAAATAGCTCGAGCGTTGCGAAAGTTGGCATGCACGCTTGTCAATTTATGTTCATTTAAATCTATGATCAAATTTTAATTCCGAGAAATTGGTCAAACATGAAACTTCGTCGTGCTATTTTGCTACGGTATGGCTTAAATGGGGTGAAATTAGCTCAAAACGTCACGAAATTTGGCGTGCACGCTTGCCTATGAAATGGACATCCAAATCAATGATCAAATTTAATTCTAAGAAATTGATTAAAAGTGAAACTCTGTCATGCAGTTTCGCAAGTGTTGGACTTAAAGGGGGTCAAAATAGTTAGAAACGTTGCGAAAGTTGGTGTGCATATAAATCTATAATCAAATTTTAATTCCAAGAAATTGGTCAAAAGTGAAACTCGGTGATTCGGTTTCTTAAAGGTTTGGCTTAAAGGGGGTGAAAATAACTTAGAACATCACAAAAGTTGGCACACACACTTGTCCATCAAATGGGCATCCAAATCTATGATCAAATTTCAATTCAGAGAAATAAGTCAAAAGTGAAACCATTTTGTGCATTTTTGCTAGGGTTGGGTTTAAAAGGGGTCTAAATTGCTCCAAACATGGCGGAAGTTATAGTGCATGCTTGTCTGCCAAATTGTCATCAAAATCTATGATCAAATTTTAATTCTGAGAAATTGGTCTAAGTGAAACTTTGTCATGCAGTTTCGCTAAGGTTAGGCTTAAAGGGGGTGAAAATAACTTGGAACATCGCGAAAGTTGGCATGCACACTTGTCTATAAAATGGGCATCCAAATCTATGTTCAAATTTCAATTCGAAGAAATTGGTCAAAAGTGAAACTCTGTTGTGTGTTTTCGCTAGGGTTGGGCTTAAAAGAAGTCTAAATAGCTCCGAACATGGAAGAATTTGGAGTGCATGCTTGTCTACCAAATAGTCATTTAAATCTATGATCAACTTTTAATTTCGAGAAATTGGTCTAAAGTGAAACTTCGTTATGCGGTTTCGCTAAGGTTGGGCTTAAAGGTAATGAAAATAGCTTGGAACATCGCAAAATTTGGCGTGCTTTCTTATTTATCAAATGGGCATGTGAATCTATGATCAAATTCCAATTTCAAGAACTTGTTCAAAAGTGAAACTCCGTCATGCAGTTTCGCTAGAGTTGGGCTTAAACGAGGTCAAAATAGCTCAAAATGTTGTGAAACATGGCGTGCACGCTTGTTTATCAAACGATCCTCTAAATCTATGATTAAATTGTCGTGAAAGTTGGTGTGCATGCTTTTCTATCAATTGGGCATCCAATCTATGATTAAATTTCAATACTAAGAAATTGCTCAAAAGTGAAACCTCCGTCATGCGTTTTCACTAGGGTTGGGTTTAATGGTCCAAATAGCTCAAAATATTTCGAAAGTTGGTGTGCACGCTTTTCTATGAAATGATCATGCAAATATATGATCAAACATCAATTCAGAGAAATTGGTCAAAAGTGAAACTATGTTGTGTGGTTTCGATAAGGTTAGGCATAAAGGGGGTCAAAATAGCTTGAAATGCTGTGAAAGTTGGCATGCACACTCGTCTATCGAACAGGCATCCAAATCTATGATCAAATTTAGATTTCAACAAGTTGGTCAAAAGTGAAACTCGTTGCCCGGTTTCGCTAGGGTTTGGCATAAAGGAGGCGAAAATAACTCCGAACATGGCAAATGTTGGCGTTCACTCTTGTCTACCAAACGGGCATCTAAATCTATGATTAAATTTTAATTCTGAGAAATTGGTCAAAAGTGAAATTTCATTGTGCGGTTTCGCCAAGGTTGGCCTTAAGGGGGTTGAAAATAGCTTGGAACACCACAAAAGTTGGCGTGCATGCTTTTCTATGAAATGGACATCCAAATTAACGATCACATTTGAATTCCAAGAAATTACTCAAGAGTGAAACTCCATCATGTGGTTTTCCTAGCATTGGGTTTAAAGGGTCAAAAGTAGCTCAGAATGTTAAAAAAGTTGGCGTGTATGCTTGTTTATTCCATGTGCATTCAAATTTATGATCAAATTTTAATTTCGAGAAATTAGTCAAAACTCCATTCTGCAGATTCGCTAAGGTTTGGCTTAAAGGAGGTGGGAATAGCTCTAAACATCTCAAAAGTTGGCATACACTCTTATCTACCGAATGGGCATCTAAATATATGATCAAATTTTAATTCTGAGAAATTGGTCAAATGTGAAACTTCGTCGTGTGGTTTCACAAAGGTTGCATTTAAGGGAGTTGAAATTAAATTGGAACATTGCTAAAGTTGGGCTACATGTCTATCAAATGGGTATGTAAAGCTATAATCAAATTTCATTTCCAAGAAGATAGTCAATATTGAAACTCTGTTGTGCGATTTCACTAGTGTTTGGCTTAAATGAGGTGAACATAGCTATGAAAATCATGAAATTTTGTGAAATGGTCATCAAATTTTAATTCCAAGAAATTGGTCAAAAATGAAACTTCGTCATGCGATTTCACTAAGTTTTGGCTTAAAAGTGGTGGAAATAGTTCGTGACATCACGAATTTGGTGTGCATGCTTGTCTATCAAATGGGCATCCAAATCTATGATCAAATTTCAATTCCAAGAAACTGTTCACAAGTGAAACTTCCTTGTACGGTTTCGCTAGCGTTGACCTTAAACGAGGTCAAAATAGCTGGGAACGTTGTGAAAGTTGGTGTGCACGCTTGTCTATCAAACGGGCAACCAAATTTATCATCAAGTTTTAGTTTCGAGAAGTTGTTCAAAAGTGAATCTTCGCTATGTGAATTCCCTAGGGTTTGACTTAAAGGAGGTGAAAATAGCTCTTAACATGGGGAAAGTTTGTGTGCACGCTTGTCTACCAAATGGGAATCTAAATCTATGATTGAATTTTAATTTTGAGAAATTGGTCAAAAGTGAAACTCGATAGTGCAGTTTCACTAAGGTTGGGCTTAAAGGGGGTGAAAATAGCTCATAACGTAGTGAAAGTTGGTGTCCAGACTTGTCTATCAAATGGGACTCCAAATCTATTATCCAATTTCAATTACAAGAAATTTCTCAAAATTGAATTCTAAGCTATTTTGACCCCCATTAAGCCCAACCCTAGCGATACCGCATAATGGAGTTTCACCCTCTTTGTGTGTTTTTGCTATGGCTGGGTTTAAAAAGTGTCTAAATAACTCTGAACATGGTGTAAGTTTGAATGCATGATTGTTTACCAAATGGTCATCTAAATCTATGATCAAATTTTAATTTTGGAGAAATTGGTCTAAAGTGAAACTCCATGGTGCGGTTTTGCTAAGGTTGGGCTTCAATGGGGTGAAATAGCTTGGAACGTCGTGAAAGTCGATGTGCACTCTTGTCTATCAAATGGGCATTCAAATTTATTATCAAATCTCAATTCCAAATCTATAATCAAATTTCAATTCAGAGAAATAAGTCAAAAGTGAAACCATTTCGTGCATTTTTGCTAGGGTTGGGTTTAAAAGGAGTCTAAATTGCTCCAAACATGGCGGAAGTTGTAGTGCATGCTTGTCCACCAAATTGTCATCAAAATCTATGATCAAATTTTAATTTTGAGAAATTGGTCTAAGTGAAACTTTGCCATGCAATTTTGTTAAGGTTGGGCTTAAAGGGGGTGAAAATAACTTGGAACATCGCGAAAGTTGGCGTGCACACTTGTCTATCAAATGGGCATCCAAATCGATGTTCAAATTTCAATTCGAAGAAATTGGTCAAAAGTGAAACTCTGTTGTGTGTTTTCAGTAAGGTTGGGTTTAAAAGCTCCGAACATGGAAGAAGTTGGAGTGCATGCTTGTCTACCAAATAATCATCTAAATCTATGATCAACTTTTAATTTTGAAAAATTGGTCTAAAGTGAAACTTCGTTATGCGGCTTCGCTAAGGTTGGGCTTAAAGGGGATGAAAATAGCTCTGAACATCGTGAAAATTGGCGTGCTTTCTTGTTTATCAAATGGGCATGTGAATCTATGATTAAATTTCAATTTCAAGAAATTGTTCAAAAGTGAAACTCCGTCATGCAGTTTTGCTAGAGTTGGGCTTAAACGGGGGTCAAAATAGCTCGAAACATTGTGAAAGTTGGCGTGCATGCTTGTTTATCAAATGATCATCTAAATCTATTATTAAAGTGTTGTGAAAGTTGGCGTGCATTCTTTTCTATCAATTGGGCATCCAATCTATGATTAAATTTCAATACTAAGAAATTGCTCAAAAGTGAAACCTCCATTGTGCATTTTCCCTATGGTTGGGCTTAATGGTCCAAATAGTGCAAAATATTTCAAAAGTTGGTGTGCACGCTTTTCTATGAAACGATCATGCAAATAGATGATCAAACATCAATTCAAAGAAATTGGTCAAAAGTGAAACTATGTTGTGCGGTTTCGCTAGGGTTAGGTATAAAGGGGGTCAAAATAACTTGAAATTCTGTGAAAGTTGGCGTGCACACTCGTCTATCAAACGGGCATCCAAATCTATGGTCAAATTTCAATTTCAACAAGTTGGTCAAAAGTGAAACTCGTTACCCGGTTTTGCTAGGGTTTGGCTTAAAGGAGGCGGAAATAACCCCGAACATGGCGAATGTTGGCATTCACTCTTGTCTACCAAATGGGCATCTAAATCTATGATTAAATTTTAATTCTAAGAAATTGGTCAAAAGTGAAATTTCATCGTGCAGTTTCACCAAGGTTGGCCTTAAGGGGGTTGAAAATATCTTGGAACACCACAAAAGTTGGCATGCATGCTTTTCTATGAAATGGGCATCCAAATCAACGATCACATTTCAATTCCAAGAAATTGCTCAAAAGTGAAACTTCGTCGTGTGGTTTCCCTAGTCTTGGGTTTAAAGGGTTAAAAGTAGCTCAGAATGTTAAAAACGTTGGCGTGTATGCTTGCTTCTACCATGTGCATCCAAATTTATGATTAAATTTTAATTTCGAGAAATTAGTCAAAAGATAAACTCCATTCCGCAGTTTTGCTAAGGTTTCGCTTAAAGGAGGTGAGAATAGCTCTAAACATCGTAAAAGTTGGCATGCACTCTTATCTACCGAATGGGTATCTAAATATATGATCAAATTTTAATTCTAAGAAATTGGTCAAATGTGAAACTTCGTTGTGTGGTTTCGCAAAGGTTGCGTTTAAAGGAATCGAAATTAAATTGGAACATTGCTAAAGTTGGCCTGCATGTCTATCAAACGGGTATGCAAAGCTATAATCAAATTTCAATTCCAGGAAGATAGTCAATATTGAAACTCCGTCGTGGGGTTTCACTAGTGTTTGGATTAAAGGAGGTGAACATAGCTATGAACATCGTGAAATTTGGTGAGTACTCTTATCTACCAAATGGTCATCAAATTTTAATTCCAAGAAATTAGTCAAAAATGAAACTTCGTCATGCGATTTCACTAAGTTTCATCTTAAAAGGGGTGAAAATAGTTCGTGACATCACGAATTTGGTGTGCATGCTTGTCTATCAAATGGGCATCCAAATCTATTATCAAATTTCAACTCCAAGAAACTGTTCACAAGTGAAACTTTGTTCCACGGTTTCGCTAGCGTTGACCTTAGATGAGGTCAAAATAGCTTGGAACATTGCGAAAGTTGGTGTGCATGCTTATCTATCAAACGGGTAACCAAATCTATCATCAACTTTTAGTTTCGAGAAGTTGTTGAAAAGTGAATCTCCGCCGTGCAACTTCCCTAGGGTTTGGCTTAAAGGAGGTGAAAATAGCTCTTAACATGGTGAAAGTTTGCATGCACGCTTGTCTACCAAATGAGAATCTAAATCTATGATTGAATTTTAATTCTGAGAAATTGGTCAAAAGTGAAACTCGATAGAGCAGTTTCACTAAGGTTGGGCTTAAAGGGGGTGAAAATAGCTCATAACATCGTGAACGTTGGTGTCCAAGCTTGTCTATCAAATGGGTCTCCAAATCTATTATCCAATTTCAATTACGAGAAATTGCTCAAAATTGAATTCTAAGCTATTTTGACCCCCATTAAGCCCAACCCTAGCGATACCGCATAATGGAGTTTCACCCCCTTTGTGTGTTTTTGCTATGGTTGGGTTTAAAAAGTGTCTAAATAACTCTGAACATGGTGTAAGTTTGAATGCATGCTTGTCTACCAAATGGTCATCTAAATATATGATCAAATTTTAATTTTGGAGAAATTGGTCTAAAGTGAAACTCCATGGTGCGGTTTTGCTAAGGTTGGGATTCAAGGGGGTGAAATAGCTTGGAATGTCATGAAAGTTGATGTGCACTCTTGTCTATCAAATGGGCAGTCAAATTTATTTTTAAATCTCAATTCCAAGAAATCACTCAAAATTGAAACATTGTCGTATGGTTTCGATAGGGTTGGGATTAAAGGGGTCAAAACTAATCAAAATGTTGTGAAAGTTGGTGTGCAAGCTTGTTATCCAACGCACATCCAAATCTATGATCAGATTTGAATTCTGAGAAGTTGGTCAAATGTGAAACTTTGTCATGCGGGTTTGCTAGGGTTTGGCTTAAAGGAGGCAAAAATAGTTGTAAACATCGTGAAACTTAGCGTGCACTCTTATATACAAAATGGGCATCTAAATCTATGATCAAATTTTAATTAAGGGAAATTGGTCAAAAGAGAAACTTCGTCGTGTGGTCCAGCTAAGGTTTGGCTTAAATGGGGTGAAAATAGCTCTAGACATCACGAAAGTTGTTGTCCATGCTTGTCTTTGAACTGTACATTCAAATAAATGGTCAAATTTCAATTCTGAGAAATTGGTTAAAAGTGAAACTCCACTGTGTGATTTCACTAGGTTTGGGTTTAAAGAGAGTCAAAATAACTCGAAATGTTGCGAAAGTGGGCGTGCATGCTTGTCTATCAAACGGGCATCCAAATTTACGATCAAATTTCAATTTCGACAAGTTAGTCAAAAGAGAAACCTTGTCGTGCGGTTTCACTATGGTTTGGCTTAAAGGAGGTATAAATACCTCTAAAAAATGGTGAAAGTTAGCGTGCATGCTTGTGTACCAAATGGTCATCTAAATCTATGATCAAATTTTAATTCCGACAAATTGGTCAAAAGTGAAACTTCATTGTGTGGTTTCGCGATGGTTGGGGCTTAAATGGGGTGAAAATAGCTCAAAACATAGCAAAAGTTGGCCTGCATTCTTGTCTTACAAATGGGCATCCAAATCTATGATCAAATTTCAATTCTGTGAAATTGGTCAAAAGTGAAACTTCATCGTGCGGTTTCTCTAGGGTTGGGTTTAAAAGGGGTCAAAATAGCTCGAGCGTTGCGAAAGTTGGCATGCACGCTTCTCGATATATGTTCAATTAATTCTATGATCAAATTTTAATTCCGAGAAATCGGTCAAAAGTGAAACTTCGTTGTGCTATTTTCCTATGGTATGGCTTAAATGGGGTGAAATTAGCTCAAAACGTCACAAAATTTGGCGTGCCATACTTGCCTATGAAATGGACATCCAAATCAAAGATCAAATCTAATTCTGAGAAATTGATCAAAAGTGAAACTCCTTCATGCGGTTTCGCAAGTGTTGGACTTAAAGGGGGTCAAAATAGCTAGGAACATTGTGAAAGTTGGCGTGCATATAAATCTATAATCAAATTTTAATTTTGAGAAATTGGTTAAAAGTGAAACTTTGTCATTCGGTTTCTCAAAGGTTTGGCTTAAAGGGGGTGAAAATAACTTAGAACATCACACAAGTTGGCGTGCACACTTGTCCATCAAATGGGCATCCAAAACTAAGATCAAATTTCAATTCAGAGAAATAGGTCAAAAGCGAAACCATTTCGTGCATTTTTGATAGGGTTGGGTTTAAAAGGGGTCTAAATTGCTCCAAACATGGCGAAAGTTGTAGTGCATGCTTGTCTGCCAAATTGTCATTAAAATCTAGGTCAAATTTTGATTCTGAGAAATTGGTCTAAGTGAAACTTTATCATCAAGTTTCGCTAACGTTGGGCTTAAAGGGGGTGAAAATAACTTGGAACATCGTGAAAGTTGGTGTGCACACTTGTCTATCAAATGGGCATCCAAATCTATGTTCAAATTTCAATTCGAAGAAATTGCTCAAAAGTGAAACTCTGTTGTGTGTTTTCGTTAAGGTTTGGTTTAAAATAAGTCTAAATAGATCCGAACATGGAAGAAGTTGGAGTGCATTCTTCTTTACCAAATAGTCATCTAAATCTATGATCAACTTTTAATTTCGAGAAATTGGTCTAAAGTGAAACTTCGTTATGCGGTTTCGCTAAGGTTGGGCTTAAAGGGGATGAAAATAGCTCAGAACATCGTGAAATTTGGCGTGCTTTCTTGTTTATCAAATGGGCATGTGAATCTATGATCAAATTTCAATTTCGAGAAATTGTTCAAAAGTGAAACACTGTCATGCAGATTCGCTAGAGCTGGGCTTAAACGGGGTCAAAATAGCTCGAAACATTGCGAAAGTTTCCTTGCACGCTTGTTTATCAAACGATCCTCTAAATCTATGATTAAATTGTCGTGAAAGTTGGTTGCTTTTCTCTCAATTGGGCATCCAATCTATGATTAAATTTCAATACTAAGAAATTGCTCAAAAGTGAAACCTTCGTCACGCGTTTTTGCTAGGGTTGGGCTTAATGGTCCAAATAGCTCAAAATATTTCAAAAGTTGGTGTGCACACTTTTCTATGAAATGGGCATGCAAATATATGATCAAACATCAATTCAGAAAAATTGGTCAAAAGTGAAACTATGTTGTGTGGTTTCGTTAGGGTTAGGCATAAAGGGGGTCAAAATAGCTCAAAATGCTGTGAAAGTTGGTGTGCACACTTGTTTATCAAACAGGCATCCAAATATATGATCAAATTTAAATTTCAACAAGTTGGTCAAAAGTGAAACTCATCGCCCGGTTTCGCTAGGGTTTGCCTTAAAGGAGGCAGAAATAACTCCGAACATGGCGAATGTTGGTGTTCACTCTTGTCTACCAAATGGGCATCTAAATCTATGATTAAATTTTAATTTCCTAGAAATTGGTCAAAAGTGAAATTTCATCGTGTGGTTTCGCCAAGGTTGGCCTTAAGGGGGTTGAAAATAGCTTGGAACACCACAAAAGTTGGCGTTCATGCTTTTCTATGAAATGGGCATCCAAATCAATGATCACATTTCAATTCCAAGAAATTTCTCAAAACTGAAACTCCATCATGTGGTTTCCCTAGCGTTGGGTTTAAAGGGTTAAAACTAGCTCAGAATGTTAAAAACATTGGCGTGTATGCTTGTTTATCCCATGTGCATCCAAATTTATGATGAAATTTTAATTTCAAGAAATTATTTAAAAGATAAACTCCATTCCACGGTTTCGCTAAGGTTTGGCTTAAAGGAGGTGAAAATAGCTCTAAACATCGTAAAAGTTGGCATGCATTCTTATTTACCGAATGGGCATCTAAATATATGAACAAATTGTAATTCTGAGAAATTGGTCAAATGTGAAACTTTGTCGTGTGGTTTCACAAAGGTTGTGTTTAAAGGAGTTGAAATTAAATTGGAACATTGCTAAAGTTGGCCTGCATGTCTATCAAATGGGTATGCAATGCTATAATCAAATTTCAATTCCAAGAAAATAGTCAATATTGAAACTCCATTGTGCAGTTTCACTAGTGTGTGGCTTAAACGAGGTGAACATAGCTATGAACATTGTGAAATTTGGTGAGCACTCTTATCTACCAAATGGTCATCAAATTTTAATTCCAAGAAATTGGTCAAAAATGAAACTTCGTCATGCGATTTCACTAAGTTTCGGCTTAAAAGGGGTGAAAATAGTTCGCAACATCACAAATTTGGTGTGCATGCTTGTTTATCGAATGGGAATTCAAATCTATGATCAAATTTCAATTCCAAGAAACTGTTCATAAGTGAAACTTCGTTGCATAGTTTTGTTAGCATTGACCTTAAACGAGGTCAAAATAGCTTGGAACGTTGCGAAAGTTGGTGTGCATGCTTGTCTATCAAACGGGAAACCAAATCTATCATCAAGTTTTAGTTTGGAGACGCTGTTCAAATGTGGATCTCCGCCGTGGGACTTCCCTAGGGTTTGGATTAAAGGAGGCGAAAATAGCTCTTAACATGCTGAAAGTTTGCGGGCATTGCTTGTCTACCAAATGGGAATCTAAATCTATGATTGAATTTTAATTCTGAGAAATTGGTCAAAAGTGAAACTTGATAGTGCAGTTTCACTAAGGTTGGGCTTAAAGGGGGTGAAAATAGCTCATAACGTCGTGAAAGTTGGTGTCCATGGTTGTCTATCAAATGGGACTCCAAAAATATTATCCTATTTCAATTACGAGAAATTGCTCAAAATTGAATTCTAAGCTATTTTGACCCCCATTAAGCACAACCCTAGCGATACCGCACAATGGAGTTTCACCCCCTTTTTGTGTTTTTGCTATGGCTTGGTTTAAAAAGTGTCTAAATAACTCTAAACATGGTGTAAGTTTGAATGCATGCTTGTCTACCAAATGGTCATCTAAATCTATGATCAAGTTTTATTTTTGGAGAAATTGGTCTAAAGTGAAACTCCATTGTGCGGTTTCGCTAAGGTTGGGCTTCAAGGGGGTGAAATAGCTTGGAATGCCATGAAAGTTGATGTGCACTCTTGTCTATCAAATGGGCATTCAAATTTATTTTCAAATCTCAATTCTAAGAAATCACTCAAAATTGAACATTCGTCGTACGGTTTTGATAGGGTTGGGATTAAAGGGGTCAAAACAGATCCATATGTTGTGAAATTTGGTGTGCAAACTTATTATCCAACGCGCATCCAAATCTCTGATCAGATTTTAATTCTGAGAAGTTGGTCAATTGTGAAACTTTGTCATGCAGGTTTTCTAGGGTTTGGCTTAAAGGAGGCGAAAATAGCTCTGAACATCGTGAAACTTAGCGTGCACTCTTATATACAAAATGGGCATCTAAATTTTAATTGAGGAAAATTGGTCAAAAGAGAAACTTCGTCGTGTGGTCCAGCTAAGGTTTGGCTTAAATATGGTGAAAATAGCTCAGGATATCGCGAAAGTTGGCGTCCACACTTGTCTTTGAACTGTGCATCCAAATAAATGGCCAAATTTTGAATTCTGAGAAATTGGTTAAAAGTGAAACTCCACTGTGTGATTTCACTAGGGTTGGGTTTAAAGAGAGTCAAAATAACTCGAAAAGTTGCGAAAGTGGGCGTGCATGCTTGTCTATCAAACGGGCATCCAAATCTACGATCAAATTTCAATTTCAAGAAGTTAGTCAAAAGAGAAATTTTGCCGTGTGGTTTTGCTATGGTCTCATTTAAAGGAGGTATAAATACCTCTGAAAATGGTGAAAGTTAGCGTGCATGCTTATCTACCAAACTGTCATCTAAATCTATGATCAAATTTTAATTACAACAAATTGGTAAAAGTGAAACTTCATCTTGCGATTTCGCTATGGTTGGGCTTAAATGGGGTGAAAATAGCTCAAAACATTGCAAAAGTTGGCCTGCATGCTTTTCTATCAAATGGGCATTCAAAGCTATGATCAAATTTCAATTCCGTGAAATTGGTCAAAACTAAAACTCCGTCGTGCGATTTCTCTAGGGTTGGGTTTAAAAGGGGTCAAAATAGCTTGAGCATTGCGAAAGTTGGCCTACATGCTTATCGATCTATGTTCATTTAAATATATGATCAAATTTTAATTCCAAGAAATTGGTCAAAAGTGAAACTTCATCGTGCTATTTTGCTATGGTATGGCTTAAATGGGGTGAAATTAGCTCAAAACGTCACGAAATTTGGCGTGCACGCTTGCCTATGAAATGGACATCCAAATCAATGATCAAATATAATTCTAATAAATTGATTAAAAGTGAAACTCGGTCATGCGGTTTCGCAAGTGTTGGACTTAAAGGGGGTCAAAATAGCTAGGGACATTGCCAAAGTTGGCATGCATATAAATTTATAATCAAATTTTAATTCCGAGAAATTGGTCAAAAGTGAAAATCCGTCATTTGGTTTCTCAAAGGTTTGGCTTAAAGGGGGTGAAAATAACTTAGAACATCACAAAAGTTGGCACACACACTTGTCCACCAAATGGGCATCTAAATTTATGATCAAATTTCAATTCAAAGAAATAGGTCAAAAGTGAAATCATTTCATGGATTTTTGCTAGGGTTGGGATTAAAAGGGGTCCAAATTGCTCCAAACATGGCGAAAGTTGTAGTGTATGCTTGTCTGCCAAATTGTCATCAAAATCTTTGATCAAATTTTAATTCTGAGAAATTGGTCTAAGTGAAACTTTGTCATGCAGCTTCGCTAAGGTTGGGTTTAAACGGGGTGAAATTAACTTGGAACATTGCGAAAGTTGGCCTACACACTTGTCTATCAAATGGGCATCCAAATCTATGTTTAAATTTCAATTCGAAGAAATTGGTCAAAAGTGAAACTCTGTTGTGTGTTTTCGCTAAGGTTGGGTTTAAAAGAAGTCTAAATAGCTCCGAACATGGAAGAACTTGGAGTGCATGCTTGTCTACCAAATAGTCATCTAAATCTATGATCAACTTTTCATTTTGAGAAATTGGTCTAAAGTGAAACTTCGTTATGCGGTTTCGCTAAGGTTGGGCTTAAAGGGGATGAAAATAGCTCGAAACATTGCGAAATTTGGTGTGCTTTCTTTTTTATCAAATGGGCATGTGAATCTATGATCAAATTTAAATTTCAAGAAATTTTTCAAAAGTAAAACTCTGTCATGCAGTTTCTCTAGAGTTCGGCTTAAACGGGGTCAAAATAGCTCAAAATGTGCGAAAGTTGGCGTGCACACTTGTTTATCAAATGATCATCTAAATCTATGATTAAATTGTCGTGAAAGTTGGCGTGCATGCTTTTCTATCAATTGGGCATCCAATCTATGATTACATTTCAATACCAAGAAATTGCTCAAAAGTGAAACCTCCATCGTGCGTTTTCGCTAGGGTTGGGCTTAATGGTCCAAATAGCTCAAAATATTTCAAAAGTTGGTGTGCACACTTTTCTATGAAATGAGCATGCAATTATATGATCAAACATCAATTCAGAGAAATTGGTCAAAAGTGAACGAAACTATGTTGTGCGCTTTCGTTAGGGTTAGGCATAACGGGGGTCAAAATAGCTTGAAATGCTGTGAAAGTTTCCCTGCACACTCGTCTATCAAACAGGCATCCAAATCTATGATCAAATTTAAATTCCAACAAGTTGGTCAAAAGTGAAACTCGTCGCTCGGTTTCACTAGGGTTTCGCTTAAAGGAGGTGAAAATAACTCCAAACATGGCGAATGTTGGTGTTCACTCTTGTCTACCAAATGGGCATCTAAATCTATGATTAAATTTTAATTCTGAGAAATTGGTCAAAAGAGAAATTTCATTGTGCAGTTTCGCCAAGGTTGGCCTTAAGGGGGTTGAAAATATCTTGGAACACCACAAAAGTTTGCATGCATGCTTTTCTATGAAATGGGCATCCAAATCAACGATCACATTTCAATTCCAATAAATTACTCAAAAGTGAAACTCCATCGTGTGGTTTCACTAGCATTGGGTTTAAAGGGTCAAAAGTAGCTCAGAATGTTTAAAACGTTGGCGTGTATGCTTTTTATCCCATGTGCATCCAAATTTATGATCAAATTTTAATTACGAGAAGTTAGTCAAAAGATAAACTCCATTCCATGGTTTCACTAAGGTTTGGCTTAAAGGAGGTGAGAATAGCTCTAAACATCGTAAAAGTTGCCATGCACTCTTATCTACCGAATAAGCATCTAAATATATGATCAAATTTTAATTCTGAGAAATTGGTCAAATGTGAAACTTCGTCGTTTGGTTTCGTAAAGGTTGTGTTTAAAGGAGTTGAAATTAAATTGGAACATTGTTAAAGTTGGCCTACATGTCTATCAAATGGGTATGCAAGGCTATAATCAAATTTCAATTCCAAGATGATAGTCAATATTGAAACTTCGTCGTGCGGTTTCACTAGTGTTTGGCTTAAAGGAGGTGAACATAGCTATGAACATCATGATATTTGGTGAGCACTCTTATCTACCGAATGGTCATCAAATTTTAATTCCAAGAAATTGGTCAAAAATGAAACTTCGTCATGCAATTTCACTTAGTTTTTTCTTAAAAGGGGTGGAAATAGTTCATGACATCACGAATTTGGTGTGCATGCTTGTCTATCAAATGGGCATCCAAATCTATGATTAAATTTTAATTCCAAGAAACTTTTCACAAGTGAAACTTCGTTGCACGGTTTTGCTAGTGTTGACCTTAAATGAGGTCAAAATAGCTTGGAACGTTGCAAAAGTTGGTGTGCACACTTGTCTATCAAACAGGCAACCAAATCTATCATAAAGTTTTAGTTTCGAGAGGCTGTTCAAAAGTGAATCTCCACTGTGTGACTTCCCTAGGGTTTGGCTTAAAGGAGGTGAAAATAGCTCTTAACATGGTGAAAGTTTGCGTGCACGCTTGTCTACCAAATGGGAATCTAAATCTATGATTGAATTTTAATTCTGAGAAATTGGTCAAAACTGAAACTCGATAGTGCAATTTCACTAAGGTTGGGCTTAAAGGGGGTGAAAATAGCTTATAACGTCGTGAAAGTTGGTGCCTAGGCTTGTTTATCAAGTGGGACTCCAAATCTATTATCCAATTTCAATTATGAGAAATTGCTCAAAATTGAATTCTAAGCTATTTTGACCTCCAGTAAGCCCAACCCTAGCGATACCGCACAATGGAGTTTCACCCCCTTTGTGTGTTTTTGCTATGGATGGGTTTAAAAGGTGTCTAAATAACTCTGAACATGGTGTAAGTTTGAATGCATGCTTGTCTACCAAGAGGTCATCTAAATCTTTGATCAAATTTTAATTTTGGAGAAATTGGTCTAAAGTGAAACTCCATCGTGTGGTTTCGCTAAGGTTGGGCTTCAAGTGGGTGAAATAGCTTGGAACATCGTGAAAGTTGATGTGCACTCTTGTCTATCAAATGGGCATTCAATTTTATTTTCAAATCTCAATTCCAAGAAATCACTTAAAATTGAAACTTCGTTGTACGGTTTCGATATGGTTGGGATTAAAGGGGTCAAAATACATCCAAATGTTGTGAAAGTTGGTGTGCAAGCTTGTTATCCAACGTGCATCCAAATCTCTGATCAAATTTCCATTCTGAGAAGTTGGTCAAATGTGAAACTTTGTCATGCGGGTTTGCTAGGGTTTGGCTTAAAGGAGACAAAAATAGCTCTGAACATCGTGAAACTTAGTGTGCACTCTTATATACAAAATGGGCATCTAAATTTATGATCAAATTTTAATTAAGGGAAATTGGTCAAAAGAGAAACTTCATCGTGTCGTCCAGCCAAGGTTTGGCTTAAATGGGGTGAAAATAGCACAGGACATCGCAAAAGTTGACGTCCACGCTTGTCTTTGAACTGTGCATCCAAATAAATGGTCAAATTTCAATTCCAAGAAATTGGTTAAAAGTGAAACTCCACTGTGTGATTTCACTAGGGTCGGGTTTAGAGAGAGTCAAAATAACTCGAAACGTTGCGAAAGTGGGCGTGCATGCTTGTCTATTAAACGTGCATCCAAATCTATGATCAAATTTCAATTTCGAGAAGTTAGTCAAAAGAGAAACTTTGTCGTGCGGTTTCGCTATGGTTTGGCTTAAAGGAGGTTTAAATACCTCTGAAAAATGGTGAAAGTTAGCATGCATGCTTGTCTACCAAATGGTCATCTAAATCTATGATCAAATTTTAATTCTGGCAAATTGGTCAAAAGTGAAACTTCATCGCACAGTTTCGCTATTGTTGGGATTAAATGGGGTGAAAATAGCTCAAAACATCGCAAAAGTTGGCCCACATGCTTGTCTATCAAACGGGCATCCAAATCTATGATCAAATTTCAATTCCGTGAAACTCCATCGTGCGGTTTCTCTAGGGTTGGGTTTAAAAGGGGTCAAAATAGCCTGAGCGTTGCGAAAGTT
Organism: Pseudotsuga menziesii; assembly: GCA_001517045.1. Classification (NCBI taxonomy): domain Eukaryota; kingdom Viridiplantae; phylum Streptophyta; class Pinopsida; order Pinales; family Pinaceae; genus Pseudotsuga; species Pseudotsuga menziesii. The sequence continues at coordinate 68,009 of LPNX011005679.1, forward strand.
GGCATGCACACTTGTCGATCTATGTTCAATTAAATCTATGATCAAATTTTAATTCTGAGAAACCGGTCAAAAGTGAAACTTCGTCGTGTTATTTTGCTATGGTATGGCATGCACGCTTGCCTATGAAATGGACATCCAAATCAATGATCAAATTTAATTCTGAGAAATTGATCAAAAGTGAAACTCTGTCATGTGGTTTCACAAGTGTTGGACTTAAAGGGGGTCAAAATAGCTAGGAACGTTGTGAAAGTTGGCGTGCATATACATCTATAATCAAATTTTAATTATGAGTAATTGGTCAAAGGTGAAACTCTGTCATTCGGTTTCTCAAAGGTTTGGCTTAAGGGGGGTGAAAATAACTTAGAACATCACAAAACTTGGCGCGCACACTTGTCCATCAAATGGGCATCCAAATCTATGATGAAATTTCAATTCAGAGAAATAGGTCAAAAGTGAAACCATTTCGTGCATTTTTGCTAGGGTTTGGTTTAAAAGGGGTCTAAATTGCTCCAAACATGGCGGAAGTAGTAGTGCATGCTTGTCTGCCAAATTGTCATCAAAATCTACGATCAAATTTTAATTCTGAGAAATTGGTCTCAGTGAAACTTTGATATAAAAACGTGCACAACAACATTTGCAACGGTTCGAGCTATTTGGACCCCCTCGAGCCCAACCCTAGTGAAAATGCACGACAGGGTTTCACTTCTGACCAATTTCTCAGAATTGAAATTCGATCATAGATTTGGATGCTCATTTGATAGATAACCGTGCACTCCAAATTTCACGACGTTTTGAGCTATTTTCACCCACTTTAACCCCAATCTTAGTGAAACCGCATGACAGAGTTTCACTCTTGACCAATTTCTCGGAATTAAAATTTGATCATAGATTTAGATGTGCATTTGGAAGATAAGAGTGCACGCCAACTTTCATGATGTTCATAGTTATTTTTGACTCCTTTAAGCCAAACCCTAATGAAACTGCACGAAACTTGATCATATATTTGGTTTCCCATTAGATAAACAAGCATGCACTCCAACTTTCGCAACATTCCAAGCTATTTTGACCAACTTTAAGGTCAACCCTAGAGAAAATGAATGACGAAGTTTCACTTTTGAGCAGTTTCTTATAATTGAAATTTGATCATGGATTTGAATGCCCAATTGATAGACAAGCGTGCATGCGAAATTTCGAGACGTTCCAAAATATTTCACCCCCTTTAATCCCAACCTCAGCAAAACCATACAACAGATTTTCACTTTTGAATAAGTTCTCAGAATTAAAATTTGATCGTAGATTTATCTTAGCATTTGGTAGATAACAGTGCACACCAACTTTCACGATGTTCGAAGTTATTTTGGGTGTTATTCAAGGTTGGTCAAGCAAAGGTCTAAGAGATGCTATTTTTTTGACTTTCTTGTAATTGAAATTTGAAAGAGAATTTAGGTACCCATTTGAGAGATAACCATGCATACAAACTTTCAGGGGATTTTGAGCTATTTCACTCCCTTTAAGTGCAACCTTAGCGAAAGCGCATGATGAAGTTTCTCTTTTGACCAATTTCTTAGAATTGAAATATCATCATAGATTTAGATGGCCATTTGGTAGATAAGAGTGCATACCAAATTTTGTGATGTTCAGAGCTCTTTTTCCCTCCTTTAAGCCAAACCTTAGTGAAACGGCATGATGGAGTTCAACTTTTTACCAAATTCCGAGAATTGAAATCTGATCATAGGTTTTGATGCTCATTTGATATACAAGCGTGCACGCCAAATTTTGCAATGTTTCGAGCTATTTGGACCCACTTTAAACCGAACTCTAGTGAAAATGCATGATAAAGTTTCACTTTTGACAATTTTCTCGCAATTGAAATTTGATCATATATTTGGATGCCCATTTGATAGACAAGCGTGCACTCCAACTTTCGCGAAGTTCCGAGCTATTTTCACCCCCTTTAACCCCAACCTTTGTGAAACCACACGATGAAGTTTCACTTTTTACAAATTTCTCGGAATTAAAATTTGATCATATATTTTGATCCGCATTTGGATGATAAGTGTGCACGCCAACTTTCACGATGTTCAGAGTTATTCTCAGTTCCTTTTAAGCCAAACCCTAACAAAACTGTATGATGGAGTTTCACTTTTGACGTACTTCTTAGAATGGAAACTTGATCATAGATTTGGATGCCCATTGGATAAACAATCATGCACACAAAATTTTGCAACGTTTCGAGCTATTATTTTGACCTCTTTTAAGCCCAATTGTAGTTTAATCGCACGACAAAGTTTCACTTTTGAGCAGTTTCTCAGAATTGAAATTTGCTCATAGATTTGGATGTCCATTTGATAGAGAAGCTTGCACATGAACTTTCATGACGTTAAGAAATAATTTCACCCGCTTTAAGCCCAACCTTAGCAAAACAACATAAGGGAGTTTCACTTTTGACCACTTTCTTAGAATTAAAATTTGATCATAGATTTATCTGTGCATTTGGTAGATAAGAGTGCATGCCAACTTTCACGATGTTTAGAGCTATTTTTGTCGTTATTCAAGGCTGGTTAAGCAAAGGTCTAAGAGATCATATTTTTCTGACTTTCTCATAATTGAAATTTGAATAGAATTTAGATACACATTTTAGAGATAACCATGCATACAAACTTTTAGTGGATTTCGAGCTATGTTGGACCTTAGTCAAACTTGGTCAAACCAAGGCCTACAAGCTTGCACTTTTTTCTAATTTCTTAGAAATCAAATGTAAAAGTATATTTAGATACCCATTTAAGAGATAAGCGTGCACACATATTTTTGTGAGATTTCGGGTTATTTCAGCCCTTAATTAAGGTTGGTCAAACAAAGTTCCAAGAAATGCACTTTTCTTGACTTTCTCGAAATTGAAATTTGAAACAGTATATAGGTATCCATTTGGTAGATAAAGCATACATGTATATTTTTTGGGGATTGCGAGCCATTTTGGACATCGGTCAAACTTCGCCAAACCAAGGCCTAAGACGTTGCATTATTTCCAATTTCTCAAAATTCAAATTTTAAAGTAGATTTAGATACCCATTTCAAATATAGGCATTGACACCTATTTTTATGAGATTTGGAGCTATTTTGGGCCTCAATCAAGGATGGTCAAACCAAGGTTGAAAATATGCACTTTTGTCAACTTTTTCAGAATTGAAATTTGAAAGTGGATTTAGGTACCCATTTCAATAAACAAGTGTACACGCCAACTTTCCTAACGTTCCAAGCTATTTTCACTCTCTTTAAGTGCAACCTTATCGAAAGCGCCGATGTGCCCAATTGGTAGATAAGTGTGCACACATATTTTTGCAAGATTTCTAGTTAGATAAGAGTGCATGAAAAATTCCGTGATGTTCAGAGCTATTTTTCCGTCCTTTAAGCCAAACCTTAGCAAAATCGAATGATGGAGTTTCACTTTTGACCAAATTCTCGGAGTTGAAATTTGATCATAGATTTGGATGCCCATTTGATATAAAAATGTGCACGCCAAATTTTGCAATGTTCTGAGCTATTTGGACCCCTATGAGCCCAACTCTAGGGAAAATTCATGACAGAGTTTCACTTCTGACCAATTTCTCTGAATTGAAATTTGATCATAGATTTGGATGCCCATTTGAAAGAGAAGCGTGCACTCCAACTTTCACTACACTCTGAGCTATTTTCACCCCCTTTAACCCCAACCTTGGCGAAACCACACAACGGAGTTTCAATTTTAACCAATTTCTTGGAATTAAAATTTAATCATAGATTTAAATGTGCATTTGGAAGATAAGAGTGCATGCTAACTTTCACAATGCTTAGATCTATTTTCCGCATATTTAAGCCAAACCCTAACAAAACTACACGATGGAGTCTCATCTTTGACCAAATTCTCAGAATTGAAACTTGATCATAGGTTTGGATGCATATTGGATAGAGAAGCATGCACGCCAACTTTCATGACAATCCGAGCTATTTTGACCGCCTTTAAGCCCAGCCCTGTAGAAACCGCACGATGGAGTTTCACTTTTGAGCAGTTTCTTAGAATTTAAATTTGATCATAAATTTGGATGCCCATTTGATGAACAAGCGTCCATGCAAACATTTGAGACATTCCAAAATATTTTCAGCCCCTTTAAGCCCAACCTTAGCAAAACCACACAATGGAGTTTCACGTTTGACTAATTTCTCAAAATTAAAATTTATTCGTAGATTTATCGACGCATTTGGTAGATAAGAATGCATGCTAACTTTCATGATGTTCGGAGCTATTTTGGTCGTTATTAAAGGTTGGTCAAGTAAAGGTCTAATAGATGTTATTTTGTCAACTTTCTTGTAATTGAAATTTGAAAGAGAATTTAGGTACCCATTTGAGAGATAACCATGCATACAAACTTTCTTTGTATTTCGAGCTATTTTGGAGCTTCGGAAAACTTGGTGAAACCAAGGCCTAAAAGGTTGCATTTGTTTCCAATTTCTCAGAGCCATTTTCCCCTCCTTTAAGCCAAACCTTAGTGAAATCGAATGATGGAGTTTCACTTTTGACCAAATTCTCGAAGTTGAAATTTGATCATAGATTTGGATCCCCGTTTGGTATAAAAATGTGCACGCCAACTTTTGCAATGCTCTGAGCTATTTGGACCCCTTCAAGCCCAACTCTAGCGAAAATGCACGACGGAGTTTCACTTCTGACCAATTTGTCAGAATTGAAATTTGATGATAGGTTTGGATGCCCGTTTGATATATAACCATGCACTCCAACTTTCGCGATGTTTTGAGCTATTTTCACCCCCTTTAACCCCAGTGTTAGCGAAACCACATGACATAGTTTCACTATTGACCAATTTCTCGAAATTAAAATTTGATCATAGATTTAGATATGCATTTGGGAGATAAGAGTGCACACCAACTTTCATGATGTTCATAGTTATTTTCGACTCCTTTAAGCCAAACACTAACAAACCGCACGATGGAGTTTCGCTTTTGACCAACTTCTAAGAATTGAAACTTGATCATAGATTTGGATGCCCATTAGATAAACTAGCATGCACTCAAATTTCACAATGTTCCAAGCATGCACTCAACTTTCACAACGTTCCATTTGATAGACAAGAGTGCACGTGAAATTTCGAGACGTTCCAAAATATTTCACCCCCTTTAATCCCAACCTCAGCAAAACCATACAATAGAGTTTCACTCTTGACTAATTTCTCAGAATTAAAATTTGATCATAGATTTATCTTAGCATTTGGTAGATAACAGTGCACACCAAATTTCACGATGTTTGAAGTTATTTTGGTTGTTGTTCAAGGTTGGTCAAGCAAAGGTCTAAGAGATGCTATTTTTTCGACTTTCTTGTAATTGAAATTTGAAAGACAATTTAGGTACCCATTTGAGAGATAACCATGCATACACACTTTTAGGGGAATTCGAGCTATTTTGGACCATGGTCAAACTTGGTCAAACCAAGGCCTAAAAGGTTGCACTTTTTTCCAATTTCTTAGAAATCAAATTTAAAAGTAGATTTAGATACCCATTTAAGAGGCATACATATTTTTGCGAATTTCGAGTTATTTCGACACTTAGTTAAGGTTGGTCAAACCAAGTTCTAAGAAATGCACTTTTCATGACTTTCTCGAAATTGAAATTTGAAACTGTATTTAGGTATCCATTTGAGAGATAATCCCTACATGTAGATTTTTTTTTTATTGAAAGCCATTTTGGACCTCGGTCAAAGATAGGCATGGACACCTATGTTTATGAGATTTGGAGCTATTTTGGCCCTCATTCAAGGATGGTCAAACAAAAGTTGAAAATATGCACTTTTGTTGACTTTTTCAGAAGTGAAACTTGAAAATGGATTTAGGTACCCAATTCAATAAATAAGCGTACACGCTAACTTTTGCGATGTTTCGAGCTATTTCACTCCCTTTAAGTGCAACCTTGGTGAAAGCGCACGATAAAGTTTCTCTTTTGATCAATTTCTTAGAATTGAAATATGATCATAGATTTAGATGCCCATTTGGTAGATAAGAGTGCATACCAAATTTAGTGATGTTCAGAGTTCTTTTTCCCTCCTTTAAGCCAAACCTTAGCGAAACTGCATGACGTAGTTTCACTTTTTACCAAATTCTCAGAATTGAAATTTGATCATAGACTTGGATGCCCATTTCATATACGAGTGTGTACGCCAAATTTTGCTATGTTTCAAGGTATTTGGACTCGCTTTAAGCCGAACTCTTTTGAAAATGCACGACGAAGTTTCACTTTTGACAATTTTCTCGCAATTGAAATTTGATCATAGATTTGAATGCCCATTTGATAGACAAGCGTGCACTCCAACTTTCACAACTTTTCGAGCTATTTTCACCCCCTTTAATGCCAACCTTTGCGAAACCGCACGACGGAGTTTCACTTTTTACAAATTTCTCGTAATTAAAATTTGATCATATCTTTTGATGCGCATTTGGATGATAAGTGTGCACACCAATTTTCACAAGGTTGAAAGTTATTTTTAGCTTCTTTAAGCCAAAACTTAACAAAAATGTACGATAGAGTTTCACTTTTGACGTACTTCTTAGAATGGAAACTTGGTTATAGATTTGGATGCCCAATGGATACACAATCATGCAGGCCAAATTTCGCAACGTTTCGAGCTATTAATTTGACACCTTTTAAGCCCAACCCTAGTGAAACCACACGACAGAGTTTCACTTTTGAGTAGTTTCTTAGAATTGAAATTTGCTCATAAATTTGGATGTCCATTTGATAGACAATCTTGCACATGAAGTTTCACAACGTTGCGAAATATTTTCACCCGCTTTAAGCCAATCCTTAGCATAACAACACAAGGGAGTTTCACTTTTGACCAATTTCTCAAATGATGGAGTTTAAATTTTGACCAAATTCTCGGAGTTGAAATTTGATCATAGATTTCGATGCTCATTTGATATAAAAACGTGCACTCCAACTTTTGCAATGGTTCGAGCTGTTTGGACCACTTTGAGCCGAACTCTAGCGAAAATGAACGACAGAGTTTCACTTCTGACTAATTTCTTATAATTGAAATTTGATCATAGATTTGGATGCCCGTTTGATAGATAACTGTGCACTCCATCTTTCATTACGTTTTGAGCTATTTTCACCCCCCGTAACTCCAATCTTAGCGAAATCGCATGACAAAGTTTCACTCTTGGCAAATTTCTCAGAATTGAAATTTGATCATAGATTTAGATGTGCATTTGGAAGATAAGAGTGCACACCAACTTTTATGATGTTCAGAGTTATTTCCCACTCCTTCAAGCCAAACCCTAACAAAACCGCACAATGGAGTTTTGCTTTTGACCAACTTCTAAGAATTGAAACTTGATCATAGATTTGGATGCCCATTAGATAAACAAGCATGCACGCCAACTTTCGCAATGTTACAAGCTATTTTGACCACCTTTAAGCCCAACCCTAGCGAAAACGCATGACAAAGTTTCACTTTTGAGCAGTTTCTTATAATTAAAATTTGATCATAGATTTGAATGTCCATTTGATAGACAAGCGTGCATGCAAAATTTTGAAACGTTCCAAAATATTTCACCCCCTTTAATCTCAACCTCAGCAAAACCATACAACAGAGTTTCACTTTTGACTAATTTCTCAGAATTAAAATTTGATCATAGATTTATCTTAGCATTTGGTAGATAACAGTGCACACCAACTTTCACGATGTTCGAAGTTATTTTGGTCATTATTCAAGGTTGGTAAAGCAAAGTTCTAAGAGATGTTAATTTTTCGACTTTCTTGTATGTGAAATTTGAAAGAGAGATTAGGTACCCATTTGAGAGATAACCATGCATACACACTTTCAGGGGATTTCGAGCTATTTTGGACCTTGGTCAAACATGGTATAACCAAGGCCTAAAAGGTTTCACTTTTTTCCAATTTCTTAGAAATCAAATTTCAAAGTAGATTTAGATACCCATTTAAGAGGCGCACATAAAAACGTGCATGACGGAGTTTCACTTTTAGCCAATTTGTTGGAATTAAAATTTAATCATAGATTTAAATGCACATTTGGAAAATAAGAGTGCATGCCAACTTTCATGATGTTGAGAGCTATTTTCGGCATCTTTAAGCCAAACCCTAACAAAAATCCACGATGCAGTCTCAGCTTTGACCAAATTCTTAGAATTGAAACCTGATCATATGTTTGGATGCATATTTGATAAACAAGCATGCACACCAACTTTCACGACATTTCGAGCTATTTTGACCTGCTTTAAGCCAAACCCTGTCGAAACCGCACGACGAAGTTTCACTTTCGAGCACTTGCTTAGAATTTAAATTTGATCATAAATTTGGATGCCCATTTGATGAACACGGGGGCGTCACCTAGGGACCAATATGATATCACGTCCGTTCATATTGGGGGTGTTAAAATTAAAAAATTAAAAATCAATATATTGGGAGTATATTAGGGTTTTTTTTTTACTATTTAAATATCCAATATGTTGGGGTATGTTTTATTCAACATTTTCGCTTGAGCCGTTCACTAGTCCTCCGAGCCTTGCCTGCTAGGTGCCTGTGCCTGCGAGCTCCTTTGCTTGTGGTCTGAGGTCTGAGTGCACCTGCACCAAGCCGAGGTGCCTGCGAGCTGGGTTTAGGGCATTTTTTCCATTGTGTGGCTGCATGCCGAGGTGCCTGCGAGCCGGGTTTAGGGCATTTTTTCCATCGTGTGGCTGCATAATATTTGATTGCTTAATATATGGAGATTGATAAGAAGCTGAGGAGCCGTCCGGAAACTGGTGATTGCTAAGAAGCTGTTGCATAGGGGATATCTGGAAGAGTGATGCTTTTTGTTGACAGACCTGCGTATTTGTGTGTATTCTGGGCCTAGTGGCTTATAGTGTAGTTGTGCACAGGGTCCTGCTAGCCGCTGAATAAACCTGTTAAATGTGTTAAAAAATACGAACTATAACAGGGCTTTTTTTCAAATCCCCGCAGTGTTTTCTTGAAAACGAGGGCGTTTTACTCCTTGGGGTTTTTGTGGGTTTTCTCCACGTTTTGTCCATCATGTTTGCTGGATAACAAGGCGTTTTTTCTAGCAGCATTGCAGTGGTAGCAGTGTTTTCTAGAAAACGAGGGCGGTTTATTCACCGTTTTGTGGTCGTGGGTTTGTGGTGGGTTTCTCTGGTGCTGGAGGAGGCACATTGGAGAGCCATTGCATATCATTCTTGGAGGTACACTGTAGTGTGTTTAATCTTTGATGAAAAATGCCTGTACTTCTTTTTGTGAGATAGCAGAGACAGTTGCTTACCCATCAGTAGTTCCAGAATCAATAGGATGGTCAAAATAGTAATTCCTAGAATCACGAACTAGATCTTATACCTATGCTTTTTCCACTGATGAATAAACTCCTGTTTATAGGTCAACTACAATGAGATCCGCATCTCTAAATATTGCTACCTTTTCCACTGCTGATGTTGCTCTCTGGAAGAAATGCCAGTGGTCTGGGAACAGATCCAATTGACCGAGTTTACTCCAACATTGACCCATATTCCGTTGCAGGACCAGCTTACCTTCACTATGTTCTAGATTCATTCTATTTAGACCCAGTGCCAGTAGCATATGTTTAATACAAGGTAGTCCCTAGTTTAATATGGTGAGATACTAGGCTTTATCAACTTCTTTTGGATAGGATTTTGACCCCACCCTTACAAAATTGGTGCCAGGCAGCCCCCAACCTGGTGCCTATTTTAGATGGGAATCTTCTAACGAAGCCTCCAGGTTTCAGGTCACAGGGACTAATCAATGGGGTGTTTACTCCACAGGGAGAGCAGCGCAATATAGTAACTTAGGATCTTGATTTCGGATGTTCCAATTACTGGCATTGGGGGTTTTCCACTGCTGATGTTGCTCTCTTTATGCGGCCTATACCCCTGCATATGATGAATCAATGGGTTATGTATGGCTTTCGAATTGGAAGAAATGCCAGTGGTATACCTCTATGCAATACTTGACTCTTCCAAGTTATTCATCAAATCTTTGTCTGATTCCTTCAGTGTGGTAGCTCCTCCTCCTTCATTATAAGTATACTCATACTCCATCAAACATACCTCGTCTTCAAGCTCCTCTTCTTGAAATAGAAAATTCTCTATTCTCGACATCTCTTCCAAGAATAAAAACGTTTCTATCATCTCTTCCAGAAATTTCATTTCCTCATCAAACTATATGAGTATATCATTCCAATATTCTTCATCTTCTCTTGGAACAGAATTTGAATTCTGTCCTCTTTCGTCTTCTTCCATCTTCATAACAGCATTAGATAACTGTTCATTTCCTCCAACCACACACAAATGATCAGTTTCAAAATCATAAGACTCTCTAGCCCCATTTGACTCCTTCATCAGCAGATCCTCATGCTGATCTGAACTAGTCCAATAGTTCGTGAGACCCTCAATAATTTTTTCCTCAGCATCCCTATCTTCATCTTCATCAAGGATCCTTGCTCAGGTTCACATATGCAAATTTGCATCTCATACTCAGCTGTTCTGAATTCTTCCTTCAACCTGTCATACATCCTTTTTCTTAGCTCCACTTGCAATGAATGCCATCTCACCTTCTTCTTCTTCATTGTCTAACCGTATTTCTAGTCTTCCTCATACTTTTGTAACAATTCCTCTAGTATACTAAGATGTGCCTTCAACTCAGCCATTTCTCTCTCAAATTCTTCATCACTCATCTCTTTCTTGCCCACTGCCTTGGCACTCCTTTCCATCTGTTTGTGACTTCTCTTTGAATCCTTAACATGACCCCCAGTAGTCATTCTTACCTCTTCCTTCTGTGGACTCTCAGTGAGCTGCAAATAGCCTTTCCCATCTCTTGTTAAGTTGTAACAAGTCTGCTACTTGTCACTCTACCAAGTCATCCTCTTGATATCCTCTTCTTCTTCTGGTTCTCTGCAGTAGAACCTCTTCTAGAGCACTCCTTGCTCAACTTCTCAAAGCTGTCAGGATTTTGCTTCCTCAACTGCTCACCTCCTTAAGAGCTTCACTGTCCTCTTCTTTCTTTCTCAGCAATCTTAATTTGTTGTAGGCTCTGTCACATTTCCTTCATCTAAGAGCTCTGCTTGCTCTTCTTTCTCTGTCATAGCTTCACTGCTGTAATAGCTGCCATTAGTCATCCTTTTCTGCTGCAATTTCTTTTTGTTCGCTTCAACCTGCAAATACAATTACCTTTAAAACTAGAGTTAGTGTAAAACATAAACCAACACCATAAAGACCTGTTCATGGCCATGCTTCCCACATTCAGTGCACATGAATGGCAAACCGCTTTGCAGTTTCTCATGCACTCTTCTGTACATTCTTCCTTGTGAACCAATTCAACTCTTATGTTCAAGAGAACACTTGTATTCCAGTTCAAAAGAAATTCTTCTAAATGAATCTCAATGTTCTTTATCTTCACCAAGTTTGATGTAACAAACACTTGCTCTGATAATTGTATTTCGCTATGTACAATTTCTCCATTCCCTACTGATGTAATTCTGCTTAAAAAGGGAACCAACTGCCTTGCCTTGTCTATCACAAAAGGTGTTATCCCTGTGGAACATTATTTCCTCTCCAAAGAGGATAATCGATGATCAACCTGCTAACATTCAAATGAACAATGATCTTGCTATGACCTCTTCATTCAAGTTAACCTTTCACTTGTGCACTGGTATCACTATAACAACTTTTCGCAACCCATAATGAGCATTTTGATTACGCTTATTTTTCTCTCAACCACCAAAGATCTTTGTAGGCTCTCATACCAACTCAGCACAACAAACAATTTCCAAAACTCATGCTAACTAATTTCTAAACATAGACTTCAACCTTTATCTCTTCAATGACTCGTTACTGAGATCTTTTGAAATCAGCGAATCATGCCACAATTTAAGCTTCAGTTACAATCATTCATCCTGACTCGATGACTCACCTATTGAGGAACTTCTAAAAATCTAATGACTTGTCTCCTCTAGAACAAGTAAACTATGTAACTTTTAAAATAATTTTCATTAGTTTTACAAAGACATTTACAATTAGCACCTCCTTGGGCTAATATGAGACACTATGGTCTGATTAAGCTCCAGAATTATTGAGGATGACAGATGCATCTTCATCGTCCTCTGTAGCTTAAATAATATAAAGATAGCTGTAATCACTGAACTGATCCTACTTTTTACAAATTTCTGAGCCGTTTCTCGTATAAGGATTTATAATCTGTAGAAAGGGTTTTGGACAAGATACCCATTCATCAATTTGGAGATTATATATTTTTCTTCTGGTGTATAGCTCTTTACTAGAACTGCCATATTGTAATCAAGAATTTATCTTTGAGGGTTAATGTACTGATTAATAAAGCTACCTTTTCCTTGCACAGGTCTAGGGAATTACTTAGTGATCCACACCTCACAGGTTGAATTTACCATAATCTCTTCTTTAATTTTGTTTTTCCCTTTTCAATCTAAGTTGCTTATCTTTTCTTTTGTTGATTCCATGGCTAGGCTATTTCTTGGGAGAATCCATTGGTTCCTTCAAAGAGTGCCCACCATCTCAGTGTTTTCTCTACAGGTGTAAGTTTATTTAATTATTTATTTATTTAAGGGGGGGTTTCCTGTTATGACGCCCAGTCACCCTCTGAAATACTATATTGATATGTTTAGCATTTAACTTACTCCTTTAAGGCTTCAGGCCTCTCTGATTGTAATAATGAAGCAAATGTTTTGATTTTTAATTAATCTTTTATACCTGATAGTAATTAAACTTCAACTAGGGTTTAGGACCCTGTTTCCATAAATTCATAACTTCGACTAGGGTTTAGTACCCTGTTACTCATTTGTGTAAGCTTCCCCTCAGATGCTCTGGAGCTTCTTGCATCCCCTAACATCCAACCTATCCATAGAAATCAAATGTTCCACACCTGGCAGCTCTTGCATCTCACTGCATCCATGAACATCTTTGTGAGCTGCACCAACCGTGGAATGCTATCTAGCTTCTTGCATCCCCCAACAACTAACCTGTCTAAAGAAATAAAATGTTCCACACCTAGAAACTCTCATATCTCAAGACATCTACTGATATCTAGTTCTGTAAGCTTTGTGAACTGCCTGAACCCTGGTATGCTCTTGCATCCCCTAACATCCATTTTATCCAAAGAAATCAAATGTTCAATTTATCCAAAGAAATTAAATGTTCCACACCTGGTAGCTCTTGCATCTCACTGCATCCCTGAACATTTAGATCTATAAGCTTTGTGAGCTGCCCCAACCGTGGAATGCCATCGAGCTTCTCGCATCCCCCAACATCCAACATGTACCAAGAAATAAAATTTTCTGCACCTGGAAACTCTCGTATCTTAAGACATCCACTAATATATAGTTCTGTAAGCTTTGTGAACTGCCCCAACCCTGGTATGCTCTTGCGCTTCTGACATCCACTAACATTCAACAACTTTGTCTTAATATTCTTGTCCCCTTCTTATAATCACTTGACAATTGCTTCCTGATTGCAAAAATTCTCCTTCCTGATTACTTATTCTTTAATTTTAATCAAAATCCTACTTTCCTGAGCCTCCACTTCTTCAGATATACCACCATCTTGAATTCTACTCTGTTATTGGACTTTTCTACATCCAATTATTCCTTTCAATGGAATTTTGGAATATGTTGTCAACAACTTCTTTATTCCACTTTCAGCGTCTCTTTTTTTAACATCAACTTCTTATGCAGAATTTACATACTTGTTCCATAGAACTTATTTCTTCCCTCCACCACTCCTATTTTTAGTTGCAGAGAAGCTGTACACATCTTCTCTAATCTTTGGAGGCCTACACATTCTTTTCATATTTTCTAACTATCAAGTTAATGGAGTGTGTCTTCTAGCCTTTTGTGGTAAGTGACTCTTTGAAGGGACTTAAGATAGATATGTGCCAGTAGCTTTATGATGGTGTGGAGTGAATTGTAGCTTATTTACCAATATAGAAGGGATGGTAGTCTTGCGATGAAACTAAATTACTAATCATGGAAGTAGAGGCACCATAAGTGGTAGTTTGGCTGGCCATATAACTTTTTCCTATAGGTGAAATGACTGGACATTGCATAAACAATGGTCAGACTTGGTCATCACATGGACAGTTTCTTAAGCATATGATATATCTGCATTCACAGTAAGGCACACAATCACTCTCTTCTTAATGCTCAGACTCAGTCATCAGAATCATCACATAGACAGTTCCTTGAGCAGATATGTATCCACACTTAACACTAACAATCACTCGCTTCTTTATGCTTCTGTTTTGTGTGTAGAGTACATATCCTTAGTTTACAATATCATAAGCAAGATTCTATTCTAAGTATTTTTTAAACAAAGGAGTCAAAAGGAGTTGAATCCTTCAAGGAGTTGGCTAATCTTTCACACTGCCCCTTTCAAGAACATTACAAATTGATCATGTCTTAATAGTTATGAATCACAATCAATAACTTCTAGTAGTGTGTTACTAGTGATGTCATGGGCGAGTTGGCAACTTCATGAGTATTTGATGTTTTATTTAGATCTCAAATACACAAATTAATCATTTAGATGAAAACTGCAGTAGTACAAGTACCTCAGGCCATATGATGTTTTGCAAATTGGAAGTGAAAAACAACTTGAAAAAGCTCATTCAACCAATTAGTTTCAGTAAGGGGGGCTTGCATTAATAAAATAAAGACATATACTTGTTTATTTACATATTAAAATTCCTCAAAGGGAAATACTTGCAGACCTGTGCTTGGAATTAATTACCTTGGCTAATAAACAGACACCCAAAAACATAGTAAGAAGGTGCTTTTTACATGCCTGTAGCAACCCGTTGACAGATCTAGAAATGAACGTTGAGATACCCAAGTAATGTGGCCATACAATGTGATAGCAATGAGAAAATCTTATAATGGATGAGATCTGAAATGTGCTGTAGATGACTATTGGGAAAACTTCATCTTTTACTTAAATATTCAGATCTGGAAATGAGAGTTATTTGACTCACAATACAGAGTTATGAAAGTACTATAGCGGCCTTAGAATGTGCTGGGACTGACAATCAATGGATGAAGAAGTAGACTCTGGTATAACAAATCCCGTAGTAGCTTTATTCTTCCCAATGCGCCCAATGGAAGTATGTAAGCACAATATAAGAGTGAAGATTTTACCACATTGATATTTCAATTTATGGCAGCCTGGAAACTACTGGTTACACTCTTCCCATGAATCATTTCATCTACAGCAGCAAAATCTTGAACTTCTTCTCCACATGAAGACCCATGACTATATACTGTCAGCGGGCATTAACAATATTGACGTGGGTGCTGTATATACAAATTGACTTAATGCTTTTGGTGATTAATAGTACATTTTCTATTGTCAACATTGTCTGAAGTCATGCAAAGAACAGATCAAGGTGATAACTTTTATTTCCAAAGTTTACTCTATAGACTGCACTTTAAGCATTATTTGTATTGTATTAATAACTTTATATCCAGTGGAAAATAACCTCAATTCCCCTGTTCTTGCTTTTCATATTTTTTCATGCTGTCTTCTGCTGTGCAAACAGTTTTGGCCATACATACCATCTTTTGAATGGAATCAAGCAATGGATATAACAGGTGGTGTGGACCCAGCAGAGCTCGATTTGAATCAAAAGCATTTCTATCAGTTTAGTGGTTCCCTAACCACTCCTCCATGCACAGAGGGAGTGATGTGGATGGTGATGAAAAAGGTAAAGTGACCATATCACAATCTTGCTAAGTACCTTTTCTTGTTTTCAATAGAATGTGCAGTTTCCTGTTGTATCCATGACGTGCTTCACGGATCTATATACATTAGTTACTGCGCCATGTAGAGTATGAAGCTGAACCCCAGATAATATATGCATACCTTAAGGTTTCAAAGGAATCACATCACAACCTTTTATAAGATAGATAACTACCAGAACTGTCTGGTCAAAATATATATGATGTGTGGTTTCTTATTGGGTACTATTGCTTAATATAAACATTAAGCATTCAAAAGAGATATAAGAACCTTAATGTTGGTTCTGTGTTTGCATTTCTGTATAGTTTCTTTACTAGGATTTATCTATGCAGACTTGAAGTTGGATTAACCTTCATGGGTTTGGGATTTACTGATTCCATCTTCTAACTTTTACAGATACGCAAAGTCTCTCCCATGCAAGTGGATATGTTATATGCTGCTCTCAAGTTAGAGCACAATTTCAGTTCTGTTTTCTTTAGTTTCTTTCTATTCACTAGAATGAAATGTCTCTGCTTATGAAGGAGTGCATGAGTTTATTTAGAGCAAAACATTTTAATAAAATGACTTCAATTTTTGAATGCATTGTGGTTTTTCTTTTTAAGTAGAATGTATATGTTACGTATTGCAGCATGAAAATTCTCGCCCAACTCAAGCTCTGAATGGAAGAAGTGTATACAAGAGGAAATTAGCATGATTCCTTCCGAGTAGTGGAGGAGCACGGGTCTATACATGAAGTGTTTTTTCTCACATTTCGTGCATTACTCCTATTTCCAAGGAGGTCATCACCCTCCTGCTCTGGGATCAGTTTGCTTAACTATGGAGATGCATCTTGAATAAACTCCCCAAAATAACCTAGATATGATGTATTCAGTCTTCTTTTGTAGTCCAATAGTAGATGTAATAAAAGATATACATTATATTATTGGCAGATTTCTTGTACTCCTTTTGTACAGGGACTTCTATTACATAAATTTACAGTCCATCATCATTTTCTCTTGTTATCTCATTTTGCACTATATTTAGTAAAATTTTAAATTACTGAGATTTTCATCTCAAGCTTTTAAGCATCTGATAAACATGACCAAATGGAAAGGCAGATTTAGAGTCAAAAGTGTACTATCAGAATTATATTGGAGGATTCTTCTATATTTTATATTAAGTAGCTCAGAACAATCATTTTATATTAGAGGTAAC
This sequence comes from Pseudotsuga menziesii, assembly GCA_001517045.1. NCBI lineage: Eukaryota > Viridiplantae > Streptophyta > Pinopsida > Pinales > Pinaceae > Pseudotsuga > Pseudotsuga menziesii. Next base: position 85,030 of record LPNX011005679.1, read on the forward strand.
AAAACCAGTTCTCAACCTAATTTTTTATAACCTTAACCTAAACTATGCATGTAGCCGTTTGGCTCATTTGATCAAATTGGGATTGCTCTCTATATTTTTCTTTAGTTATAAGGGATTACTAGTATTGGTGGCTTCACGATGAAGTCCTATTTTGGTTACTCTTGTCACTTTGCCATCCTGGAATGAAAGTATCACCCGTTAAGCAACTTTAGGTTGGATGCATGGCGTCTCTTTTTAGTCATCCTTTTGAGTTTATATTTACATATTTCATAGGCCAATCTAATTCTCTCAGATCTAATAAGAAAACTTACTTTCTGATCTTCCATAGGTTACCTAATTGGAGGACATGCTGGTGTAATTCTGGAAGTTGGTGCAAACATCTTTCTACTTCTCTTGTCCAACTACCAGCTTAATTCTTACTTTCTTCTACTTTTATGCTCATATATGTTCACTTATTTCTGTGTGACCAAATATTACTTTCTTCTTACGCTTCATACATGTTCACGTATTTCTGTGTGACCAATTCTGTTGCAACCTATCGTATGCATATTGTTTTCTTTGTTTAACCATATCTGTGATCCAGCATTTTTTTGAGTCCTGCTGTTTTTAGAGTGTGCCTCCAAATATTTTTAGTACCAGGATTGTTATTTGTAATCAAAATGATAAGATAAAACCTTGTAAACCTTCGTTACAAGGTGTCAGAAACACAGTTGAAAATGTTGATAAGATTTGTATTTTTTTTCTGGTAATTTATGCAATCTTAGTAGGTTCATATATCTAGTCATTCTTTGTTAAAAAA
>LPNX011005679.1:90879-101680 GCA_001517045.1 Pseudotsuga menziesii
CAACCTTTACGAAACCGCAAGATGGAGTTTCACTTTTTACAAATTTATCGGAATTAAAATTTGATCGTATGTTTTGATGCACATTTGGATGATAAGTGTGCAGGCCAACTTTCACGATGTTCAAAGTTATTTTCAGCTCCTTTAAGCCAAACCCTAACAAAGCTGTATGATGGAGGTTCACTTTTGACGTACTTCTTAGAATGGAAACTTGATCATAGATTTGGATGCCCATTGGATAAACAATCATGCATGCCAAATTTTGCAACGATTCGAGCTATTATTTTGACCCCTTTTAAGCCCAACCCTAGTGAAACCGCACGATAGAGTTTCACTTTTGAGCAGTTTCTCAGAATTGAAATTTGCTCATAGATTTGGATGTCCATTTGATAGCCAAGCTTGCACATGAAATTTCATGACGTTGCGAAATATTTTCACCCGTGCACTCCAACTTTCGCGACGTTTTGAACTATTTTCACCCCCTGTAACCCCAATCTTAGCGAAACCGCAAGATGGAGTTTGACTCGTGAAAAATTTCTTGGAATTAAAATTTGATCATAGATTTAGATGTGCATTTGGAAGATAAGAGTGCATGCCAACTTTCATGATGTTCAGAGTTATTTTTGACTCCTTTAAGCCAAACCCTAACAAAACCGCACTATGGAGTTTTTCTTTTGACCAACTTCTAAGAATTGAAACTTGATCATGGATGCCCATTGGATAAACAAGCATGCACGCCAACTTTCACAACGTTCCAAGCTATTTTGACCACCTTTAAGCCCAACCCTAGCGAAAACGCATGACGAAGTTTCACTTTTGAGCGGTTTCTTATAATTGAAATTTGATCATAGATTTGAATGCTCATTTGATAGGCAAGCGTGCACCCGAAATTTCGACACGTTCCAAAATATTTCACCGCTTTAATCCCAACCTCAGCAAGCCATACAACAGAGTTTCACTTTTGACTAATTTATCAGAATTAAAATTTGATCGTAGATTTATCTTAGCATTTGGTAGATACCAGTGCACACTAACTTTCACGATGTTCAAAGTTATTTTGGTCGTTATTCAAGGTTGGTCAAGCAAAGGTCTAAGAGATGCTATTTTTTTGACTTTCTTGTAATTGAAATTTCAAAGAGAATTTAGATACCCATTTGAGAGATAACCATGCATACACACTTACACTTTCAGGGGATTTAGAGATATTTTGGACCGTAGTCAAACTTGGTCAAACCAAGGCCTAAAAGGTTGCACTTTTTTCCAATTTCTTAGAAATCAAATTTAAAAGTAGATTTAGATGCCCATTTAAGAGGCACACATATTTTTGCGAATTTTGAGTTATTTCGACATGGGGTTATTCGCTCCCAATTACCTAGTTGATCCAATTACCTTGTTACTTTCCATGGGTTGCCATGGGTTAACATGGATTGCCAGTCATCATAGTAAAGAGACACTGAGTGGTTGCCGATAGCCGGTGGTCCTTTACAGCTGGTCAGCCCATAGGAAATACTTTCCACCCAGTTGAACCCTGAACATACCCCACAGATTAATTTGAGCCATGTGGGTTACTCGACTAGCATATACATTACGCTATTCTTTCGCTAGACACTCTTTATTTTTAAATGGAATCGCTGGGTTGGGCAATAAGTTTTGATTGTATTATTCCATATTTTCCGTTTAGCAACTTATACTTTTTATTGGGTCCGTGGCATTATACCTCATCGCGGGTACTAAATATAATTTATTATTTATGAAATTAGTATTAGTTAAGGTTGGTCAAACCAAGTTCTAAGAAATGCACTTTTCTTGACTTTCACGAAACTGAAATTTGAAACTGTATTTAGGTACCCATTTAGATACCCATTTCAAAGATAGGCATGGACACTTATTTTATGCTATTTGCAGCTATTTTGGGTCCCATTCAAGGATGGTCAAACAAAAGCTGAAAAGATGCACTTTTGTTGACTTTTTACGAAGTTAAATTTGAAAGTATATTTATGTACCCATTTCCATAAACAAGCATACACACTAACTTTCACGACGTTTCGATCTATTTCACTCCCTTTAAGTGCAACCTTAGCGAAAGCACACGATAAAGTTTCTCTTTTGACCAATTTCTTAGAATTGAAATATGATCATAGATTTAGATGCCCATTTGGTAGATGAGAATGCATGCCAAATTTAGTGATGCTCAGAGCTCTTTTTCCCTCCTTTAAGCCAAACCTTAGCGAAACTGCATGATGGAGTTTCACTTTTGACCAAATTCCCAGAATTGAAATTTGATCATAGATTTGGATGCCTGGTTGATATACAAGTGTGCACGCAAAATTTTGCACTGTTTCGAGCTATTTGGACCTGCTTTAAGCCGAACTCTAGCGAAAATGCATGATGAAGTTTCACTTTTGACAATTTTCTCGCAATTGAAATTTGATCATAGATTTGGATGCCCATTTGATAGACAAGCGTGCACTCCAACTCTCACGACGTTCCGAGCTATTTTCATGTCGTTTAACCCCAACCTTTGCGAAACCGCACAACGGAGTTTCACTTTTTATAAATTTCTCAGAATTAAAATTTGATCATTTCTTTTGATGCACATTTGGATGATAAGTGTGCACGCCAATTTTCACGATGTTCATAGTTATTTTCAGCTCCTTTAAGCCAAACCCTGACAAAATTGTACGATCGAGTTTCACTTTTGACGTACTTCTTATAAGGGAAACGTGATCATATATTTGGATGCCCATTGGATAAACAATCATGCACGCCAAATTTTGCAACGTTTCGAGCTATTATTTTGACCCCTTTTAAGCCCAACCCTAGTGAAACTGCATGACAGAGTTTCACTTTTGAGCAGTTTCTTAGAATTCAAATTTGCTCATACTTGGTCAAACCAAGGCCTAAAAGCTTGCACTTTTTCCTTTAAGCCAAACCTTAGCGAAATCGAATGATGGAGTTTCAATATTGACCAAATTCTCAGAGTTGAAATTTGATCATATATTTGGATGCCCGTTTGATATAAAAATGCACACGCCAGCTTTTGCAATGGTCCGAGCTATTTGGACCCCTTCGAGCCCAACTCTAGCGAAAATGAACGACGAAGTTTCACTTCTGACTAATTTCTCAGAATTGAAATTTGATCATAGATTTGGATGGTTGTTTGATAGATAACCGTGCACTCCAACTTTCATGACGTTTTGAGCTATTTTCACCCCCTGTAACCCCAATCTTAGCAAAACCGCATGACAGAGTTTCACTCTTAACAAATTTCTCAGAATTAAAATTTGATCATAGATTTAGATGTGCATTTGGAAGACAAGAGTGCATGCCAACTTTCATTATGTTCAAAGATATTTTCGACTCCTTTAAGCCAAACGCTAACAAAACCACACGATGGAGTTTCGCTTTTGACCAACTTCTAAGAATTGAAACTTGATCATAGATTTGGATGCCCATTAGATAAACAAGCATGCACACCAGCTTTCGCAACGTTCCAAGCTATTTTGACCGCCTTTAAGCCCAACCCTAGCGGAAACGCATGACAAAGTTTCACTTTTGAGCAGTTTCTTATAATTGAACTTTGATCATAGATTTGAATGTCTATTTGATAGACAAGCATGCACGTGAAAATTCGATATGTTCCAAAATATTTCACCCCCCTTTAATCCCAACCTTAGCAAAACCATACAACAGAGTTTCACTTTTGACTTATTTCTCAGAATTAAAATTTCATCGTAGATTTATCTTAGCATTTGGTAGATAACAGTGCACACCAACTTTCACGATGTTCGAAGTTATTTTGGTCATTATTCGAGGTTGGTCAAGTAAAGGTCTAAGAGATGCTACTTTTTTGACTTTCTTGTAAGTGAAATTTGAAAGAGAATTTAGGTACCCATTTGAGAGATAACCATGCATACACACTTTCAGGGGATTTCAAGCTATTTTGGACCTTGGTCAAACTTGGTCAAACCAAGGTCTAAAATGTTGCACTTTTTGCCAATTTCTTAGGAATCAAATTTAGAAGTAAATTTAGATACCCATTTAAGAGGCACACATAAAAACGTGCACAACGGAGTTTCATTTTTGACCAATTTCTTGGAATTAAAATTTAATCATAGATTTAAATGCGCATTTGGAAAATGAGAGTGCATGCCAACTTTCACGATGTTGAGAGCTATTTTCGACATCTTTCAGCCAAACCCTAACAAAACTGCACGATGCAGTCTCAACTTTGACCAAATTCTCAGAATTCAAACCTGATCATTTGTTTGGATGCATATTGGATAGGCAAGCATGCACGCCAACTTTCACGATGTTTCGAGCTATTTTGACCCCCTTTAAGCCTAACCTTGTCGAAACCGCACGACGGAGTTTCACTTTCGAGCAGTTTCTTAGAATTTAAATTTGATCATAAATTTGGATGCCCATTTGATGAACACAGGGGCGTCACCTAGGGACCAATATGATATCACGTCTGTTCATATTGGGGGGGTTAAAATTAAAAAATTAAAAATCAATATATTGGGAGTATATTAGGGGTAACTAGGGTTTTTTTTTTACTATTTAAATATCCAATATGCTGGGGTATGTTTTATTCAACATTTTCGCTTGAGCCGTTCACCAGTCCTTCGAGCCTTGCCTGCTAGGTGCCTATGCCTGCGAGCTCCTTTGCTTGTGGTCTGAGGTCTGAGTGCACCTGCACCAAGCCGAGGTCCTGTGAGTTGGGTTTATGGCATTTTTTCCATCGTGTGGCTACATGCTGAGGTGCCTCCGAGCTGGGTTTAGGGCATTTTTTCCATCATGTGGCTGCATGCCGAGGTGCCTGCAAGCTGGGTTTAGGGAGTTTTTTCCATCGTGTGGTTGCATAATATTTGATTGCTTAATATCTGGAGATTGCTAAGCAGCTGAGGAGCCATCTGGAAACTGGTGATTGCTAAGAAGCTGTTGCAGAGGGGATATCTGGAAGAGTGATGCTTTTTGTTGACAGACCTGCGTATCTGTGTGTATTCTGGGCCTAGTGGCTTATAGTGTAGTTGTGCACAGGGTCCTGCTAGCCGCCGAATAAACCTGTTAAATGTGTTAAAAAATACGAACTATAACAGGGCGTTTTTTCAAATCCCCGCAGTGTTTTCTGGAAAACGAGGGCGTTTTACTCCTTGGGTTTTCTGTGGGTTTTCTCCACATTTTGTCCATCATGTTTGCTAGATAACAGGGCGTTTTTTCCAGCAGCATTGCAGTGGTAGCAGTGTTTTCTGGAAAACGAGGGCGTTTATTCACCGGTTTGTGGTCGTGGGTTTGTGGTGGGTTTCTCTGGTGCTGGAGGAGGCACATTGGAGAGCCATTGCATATCATTCTTGGAGGTACGCTGTAGTGTGTTTAATATTTGATGAAAAATGCCTGTACTTCTTTTTGTGAGATAGCAGAGACAATTGCTTACCCATCAGTAGTTCCAAAATCAATAGCATGGTCAAAATAGTAATTCCTAGAATCACGAACTAGGTCTTATACCTATGCTTTTTCCACTGATGAATAAACTCCTGTTTCTAGGTCAACTACAATGAGATCCGCATCTCTAACTATTTCTACCTTTTCCACTGCTGATGTTGCTCTCTTTATGCGGCCTATACCCCTGCGTATGATGAATCAATGGGTTATGTATGGCTTTCGAATTGGAAGAAATGCCAGTGGTATGGGAACAGATCCAATTGACCGAGTTTACTCCAACATTGACCCATATTTCGTTGCAGGACCAGCTTACCTTCACTCTGTTCCAGATTCATTCTATTTAGACCTAGTGCCAGTAGCATATGTTTAATACAGGGTAGTCCCTAGTTTAATATGGTGAGATACGAGGCTTTACCAACTTCTTTTGGATAGGATTTTGACCCCACCCTTACAAAATTGGTGCCAGGCAGCCCCCAACCCGGTGCCTATTTCAGATGGGAATCTTCTAACGAAGCCTCCAGGTTTCAGGTCATAGGGACTAATCAATGGGGTGTTTACTCCACAGGGAGAGCAGCCCAATATCGTAACTTAGGATCTTGATTTCGGATGTTCCAATTACTTGAATTGGGGGTTTTCCACTGCTGATGTTGCTCTCTTTATGCGACCTATACCCCTGTGTATGATGAATCAATGGGTTATGTATGGCTTTCAAATTGGAAGAAATGCCAGTGGTATACCTCTATGCAATACTTGACTCTTCCAAGTTATTCATCAAATCTTTGTCTGATTCCTTCAATGTGGTAGCTCCTCCTCCTTCATTATAAGTATACTCATACTCCATCAAACATACCTCATCTTCAAGCTCCTCTTCTTGAAATAGAAAATTCTCTATTCCAGGCATCTCTTCCAAGAATAAAAACGTTTCTATCTCCTCTTCCAGAAATTTCATTTCCTCATCAAACTGTATGAGTATATCATTCCAATATTCTTCATCTTCTCTTTGAACAGAATTTGAAGTCTGTCCTCTTTCGTCTTCTTCCATCTTCATAACAGCATTAGCTAACTGTTCATTTCCTCCAACCACACACAAATGATCAGTTTTAAAATCATAAGACTCTCTAGCCCCATTTGACTCCTTCATCATCAGATCCTCATGCTGATCTGAACTAGTCCAATAGTTCACGAGACCCTCAATAATTTTTTCCTCAGCATCCCTATCTTCATCTTCATCAAGGATCCTTGCTCAGGTTCACATATGCAAACTTGCATCTCATACTCAGCTGTTCTGAATTATTCCTTCAACCTGTCATACATCCTTTTTCTTAGCTCCACTTGCAATGAATGCCATCTCACCTTCTTCTTCTTCATTGTCTAACCGTATTTCTGGTCTTCCTCATACTTTTGTAACACTTCCTCTAGTATACTAAGATGTGCCTTCAACTCAGCCATTTCTCTCTCAAATTCTTCATCACTCATCTCTTTCTTGCCCACTGCCTTGGCACTCCTTTCCATCTGTTTGTGACTTCTCTTTGAACCCTTAACATGACCCTCAGTAGTCACTCTTACCTCTTCCTTCTGTGGACTCTCAGTGAGCTGCAAATAGCCTTTCCCATCTCTTGTTTAGTTGTAACAAGTCTGCTACTTGTCACTCTACCAAGTCATCCTCTTGATATCCTCTTCTTCTTCTGGTTCTCTGCAGTAGAACCTCTTCTAGAGCACTCCTTGCTCGACTTCTCAAAGCTGTCAAGCTTTTGCTTCCTCAACTACTCACCCCCTTAAGAACTTCACTGTCCTCTTCTTTCTTTCTCAGCAATCTTAATTTGTTGTAGGTTCTGTCACATTTCCTTCATCTAAGAGCTCTGCTTGCTCTTCTTTCTCTGTCATAGCTTCACTGCTGTAATGGCTGCCATTAGTCATCCTTTTCTGCTGCAATTTCTTTTTGTTCGCTTCAACCTGCAAATACAATTACCTTTAAAACTAGAGTTAGTGTAAAACATAAACCAACACCATCAAGACCTGTTCATGGCCTTGCTTCCCACATTCATTGCACTTGAATGGGAAATCGCTTTGCAGTTTCTCATGCACTCTTCTGTACATTCTTCCTTCTGAACCAATTCAACTCTTCTGTTCAAGAGAACACTTGTATTCCAGTTCAAGATAAATTGTTCTAAATGAATCTCAATGTTCTTTATCTTCACCAAGTTTGCTGTAACAAACACTTGCTCTGATGATTGTATTTCGCTATGTACAATTTCTCCATTCCCTACTGATGTAGTTCTGCTTAAAAAGGGAACCAACTGCCTTGCCTTGTCTATCACAAAAGGTGTTATCCCTGTGGAACATTATTTCCTCTCCAAAGAGGATAATCGATGATCAACTTGCTAACATTCAAATGAACAATGATCTTGCTCTAACCTCTTCATTCAAGTTAACCTTTCACTTGTGCACCGGTATCACTATAACAACTTTTCGCAACCCATAATGAGCATTTTGATTACGTTGATTTTTCTCTCAAGCACCAAAGATCTTTGTAGGCTCTGATACCAACTCAGCACAGCAAACAATTTCCAAAACTCATGCTAACTAATTTCTAAACATAGACTTCAAACTTTATCTCTTCAATGACTTGTTACTGAGATATTTTGAAATCAATGAATCATGCCACAATTTAAGCTTCAGTTACAATCATTCATCCTGACCCGATGACTCACCTATTGAGGAAATTCTAAAAATCTAATGACTTGTCACCTCTAGAACAAGTAAACTATGTAACTTTTTAAATAATTTTCATTAGTTTTACAAAGACATTAACAATTAGCACCTCCTTGGGCTAATATGAGACCCTATGGTCTGATTAAGCTCGAGAATTACTGAGGACGACAGATGCATCTTCATAGTCCTCTGTAGCTTAAATAATATAAAGATAGCTGTAATCACTGAACTGATCCTACTTTTTACAAATTTCTGAGCCGTTTCTCGTATAAGGATTTATAATCTGTAGAAAGGGTTTTGGACAAGATACCCATTCATCAATTTGGAGATTATATATTTTTCTTTTGGTGTGTAGCTCTTTACTAGAACTGCCATATTGTAATCAAGAATTTATCTTTGAGGGTTAATGTAATGATTAATAAATCTACCTTTTCCTTGCACAGGTCTAGGGAATTACTTAGTGATCCACACCTCACAGGTTGAATTTACCATAATCTCTTCTTTAATTTTGTTTTTCCCTTTTCATTCTGAGTTAGCTTATCTTTTCTTTTGTTGATTCCATGGCTAGGCTATTTCTTGGGAGAATCCATTGGTTCCTTCAAAGAGTGCCCACCATCTCAGTGTTTGCTCTACAGGTGTAAGTTTATTTAATTATTTATTTATTTAAGGGGGGGTTTCCTGTTATGACGCCTAGTCACCCTCTGAAATACTATATTGATATGTTTAGCATTTAACTTACTCCTTTAAGGCTTCAGGCCTCTCTGATTGTAATAATGAAGCAAATGTTTTGATTTTTAATTAATCTTTTATACCTGATCATAATTAAACTTCAACTAGGGTTTAGGACCCTGTTTCCATAAATTCATAACTTCAACTAGGGTTAGTACCTTGTTTCTCATTTGTGCAAGCTTCCCCTCAGGTGCTCTGGAGCTTCTTGCATCCCCCAACATCCAACCTATCCATAGAAATCAAATGTTCCACACCTGGCGGCTCTTGCATCTCACTGCTTCCATGAGAATCTCTGTCAGCTGCCCCAACCGTGGAATGCTATCTAGCTTCTTGCATCCCCCAACAACTAACCTGTCTAAAGAAATAAAATGTTCTGCACCTAGAAACTCTCATATCTCAAGACATATACTGATATCTAGTTCTGTAAGCTTTGTGAACTGCCCCAACCCTAGTATGCTCTTGCATCCCCTAACATCCATTTCATCCAAAGAAATCAAATGTTCCACACTTGGCAGCTCTTGCATCTCACTGCATCCCTGAACATTTAGATCTATAAGCTTTGTGAGCTGCCCCAACCGTGGAATGCCATCGAGCTTCTCGCATCCCCCAACATCCAACATGTACAAAGAAATAAAATGTTCCGCACCTGGCAACTCTCGTATCTTAAGACATCCACTAATATATAGTTCTGTAAGCTTTGTGAACTGCCCCAACCCTGGTATGCTCTTGCGCTTCTGACATCCACTAACATTCAACAACTTTGTATTACTATTCCTGTCCCCTTCTTATAGTCACTTGGCAATTGCTTCCTGATTGCAAAAATTCTCCTTCCTGATTACTTATTCTTTAATTTTAATCAAAATCCTACTTTTATGAGCCTCCACTTCTTCAGATACACCACCATCTTGAATTCTACTCTGTATATTGGACTTTTCTGCATCCAATTATTCCTTTCAATGGAATTTTGGAATATGTTGTCAACAACTTCTTTATTCCACTTTCAGCATCTCTTTTTTTAACATCAACTTCTTATGCATAATGTACATACTTGTTCCATAGAACTTATTTCTTCCCTTCACCTCTCCTATTTTTAGTTGCAGAGAAGCTGTACACATCTTCTCTAATCTTTGGAGGCCTACACATTCTTTTCATATTTTCTAACTATCAAGTTAATGGAGTGTGTCTTCTAGCCTTTTGTGGTAAGTGACTCTTTGAATGGACTTAAGATAGATATGTGCCAGTAGCTTTATGATGGTGTGGAGTGAATTGTAGCTTATTTACCAATATAGAAGGGATGGTAGTCTTGCGATGAAACTAAATTACTAATCATGGAAGTAGAGGCACCATAAGTGGTAGTCTGGCTGGCCATATAACTTTTTCCTATAGGTGAAATGACTGGACATTGCATAAACAATGGTCAGACTTGGTCATCACATGGAGAGTTTCTTAAGCATATGATATATCTGCATTCACAGTAACGCACACAATCACTCTCTTCTTAATGCTCAGACTCAGTCATCAGACTCATCACATAGACAGTTCCTTGAGCAGATATGTATCCACACTTAACACTAACAATCACTCGCTTCTTTATGCTTCTGTTTTGTGTGTAGAGTACATATCCTTAGTTTACAATATCATAAGCAAGATTCTATTCTAAGTATTTTTTAAACAAAGGAGTCAAAAGGAGTTGGCTAGTCTTTCACACTGCCCCTTTCAAGAACATTGCAAATTGATCATGTCTTAATAGTTACGAATCACAATCAATAACTTCCAGTAGTGTGTTACTAGTGATGTCATGGGTGAGTTGACAACTTCATGAGTATTTGATGTTTTATTTAGATCTCAAATACACAAATGCATCATTTAGATGAAAAGTGCAGTAGTACAAGTACCTCAAGCCATATGATGTTTTGCA
>LPNX011005679.1:102091-113142 GCA_001517045.1 Pseudotsuga menziesii
CATATACAGCAGCAAAATCTTGAACTTCTTCTCCACATGAAGACCCATGACTATATACTGTCAGCGGGCGTTAACAATATTGACGTGGGTGCTGTATATACAAATTGACTTAATGCTTCTGGTGATTAATAGTACATTTTCTATTGTCAACGTTGTCTGAAGTCATGCAAAGAACAGATCAAGGTGATAACTTTTATTTCCAAAGTTTACTCTATAGACTGCACTTTAAGCATTATTTGTATTGTATTAATAACTTTATATCCAGTGGAAAATAATCTCAATTCCCCTGTTCTTGCTTTTCATATTTTTTCATGGTGTCTTCTGCTCTGCAAACAGTTTTGGCCATACATACCATCTTTCGAATGGAATCAAGCAGTGGATATAACAGGTGGTGTGGACCCAACAGAGCTCGATTTGAATCGAAAGCATTTCAGTTTAGTGGTTCCCTAACCACTCCTCCACGCACAAAGGGAGTGATGTGGATGGTGATGAAAAAGGTAAAGTGACATATCACAATCTTGCTAAGTACCTTTTCTTGTTTTCAATAGAATGTGCAGTTTCCTGTTGTATCCATGACGTGCTTCACGGATCTATATACATTAGTTACTGCGCCATGTAGAGTATAAAGCTGAACCCCAGATAATGTATGCATACCTTAAGGTTTCAAAGGAATCACATCAAAACCTTTTATAAGATAGATAACTACCAAAACTGTCTGGTCAAAATGTATATGATGTGTGGTTTCTTATTGGGTACTATTGCTTAATATAAACATTAAGCATTCAAAAGAGATATAAGAACCTTAATGTTGGTTCTGTGTTTGCATTTCTGCAAGTAGTTTCTTTACTAGGATTTATCTATGCAGACTTGAAGTTGGATTAACCTTCATGGGTTTGGGATTTACTGATTCCATCTTCTAACTTTTACAGATACGCAAAGTCTCTCCCATGGAAGTGGATATGTTATATGCTGCTCTCAAGGTAGAGCACAATTTCAGTTCTGTTTTCTTTAGTTTCTTTCTATTCACTAGAATGAAATGTCTCTACTTATGAAGGAGTGCATGAGTTTATTTAGAGCAAAACATTTTAATAAAATGACTTCAATTTTTGAATGCATTGTGGTTTTTCTTTTTAAGTAGAATGTATATGTTACGTATTGCAGCATGAAAATTCTCGCCCAACTCAAGCTCTGAATGGAAGAAGTGTATACAAGAGGAAATTAGCATGATTCCTTCCGAGTAACGGAGGAGCACGGGTCTATACATGAAGTGTTTTTTCTCACATTTCGTGCATTACTCCTATTTCCAAGGAGGTCATCACCCTCCTGCTCTGGGATCAGTTTGCTTAACTATGGAGATGCATCTTGAATAAGCTCTCCAAAATAACCTAGATATGATGTATTCAATCTTCTTTTGTAGTCCAATAGTAGATGTAATAAAAGATATAAATTATATTATTGGCAGATTTCTTGTACTCCTTTTGTACAGGGACTTCTATTACATAAATTTACAGTCCATCATCATTTTCTTTTGTTATCTCATTTTGCACTATATTTAGTAAAATTTTAAATTACTGAGATTTTCATCTCAAGCTTTTAAGCATCTGATAAACATGACCAAATGGAAAGGTAGATTTAGAGTCAAAAGTGTACTATCAGAATTATATTGGAGGATTCTTCTTTATTTTATATTAAGTAGCTCAAAACAATCATTTTATATTAGAGGTAACAAAACCAGTTCTCAACCTAATTTTTTATAACGATAGCCTAAACTATGCATGTAGCCGTTTGGCTCATTTGATCAAATTGGGATTGCTCTCTATAGTTTTCTTTAGTTATAAGGGATTACTAGTATTGGTGGCTTCACAATGAAGTCCTATTTTTGTTACTCTTGTCACTTTGCCATCCTGGAATGAAAATATCACCCGTTAAGCAACTTTAGGTTGGATGCATGGCGTCTCTTTTTAGTCATCCTTTTGAGTTTATATTTACATATTTTGTAGGCCAATCTAATTCTCTCAGATCTAATAAGAAAACTTACTTTCTGATCTTCCATAGGTTACCTAATTGAAGGACATGCTGGTGTAATTCTTGAAGTTGGTGCAAACATGTTTCTACTTCTCTTGTCCAACTACCAGCTTAATTCTTACTTTCTTCTACTTTTATGCTCATGTATGTTCACTTATTTCTGTGTGACCAAATATTACTTTCTTCTTACGCTTCATACATGTTCACGTATTTCTGTGTGACCAATTCTGTTGCAACCTATCGTATGCATATTGTTTTCTTTGTTTAACCATATCTGTGATCCAACATTTTTTTGAGTCCTGCTGTTTTTAGAGTGTGCCTCCAAATATTTTTAGTACCAGGATTGTTATTTGTAATCAAAATGATAAGATAAAACCTTGTAAACCTTCGTTACAAGGTGTTAGAAACACAGTTGAAAATGTTGATAAGATTTGTATTTTTTTTCTGGTAATTTATGCAATCTTAGTAGGTTCATATATCTAGTCATTCTTTGTTAAAAAATATGCTGATGATCTGTCTTTTTTCTATCATAGCAAAACTGCACCTGCCAGTAGTGAATAAATCCAGTGGTTCTTCCATTGATATGTATATCAAGGTAATAGTTTTCCCTTTTTTTAAGATGTTACTTAAGAAATCTCGAAAGTCGTTCTTAAGTAACAGGTAAATGCTCACTTAGCTCCATTTAAAGGAGTGCTTAATACTTATTATAGGCCAGCTGATGAAATTATGTCTTCTTCAGGCAAAAGAGTTGGAAGTAAATACACAGTATTACATTGAATTACTGGCAAAAGGAATTGGCAAAACACAAGAAGAGATTGCAAAGGATATTCAGAGATCAAGATACTTTTTCCCACAGGAAGCAATTGATTATGGTATTGCTGATAAGATCCTCCCAAAATAGGGTCTGGTCATGGAGAAAAGGGTAATCATTAACCATTTTTAATTCATTTATACTAAATGGCTTGCGTTAAAATTTAACCTAGGTTTGCAGGATTGTTGCTGAACATATTCTACACTTCCTTCTCATTATGTTCTTTTCTTTGATTCTACATTGATAAATATTTTCATTCTGTTTAATGACTTGCAGAACTATGATGAGATGCTTGCTCAATCAAAAGCTGCACGGATGAAATCTGGCAAGGTTGGTCCACTGGCTGCTCCAGTAGGCACGCCCTAGGTATAGATCATTGATGAGTTACCTTTTCCAGTTAGCATGAGTTGTTCAGAGATTGCTAAAGCTATCATTGTTGGAAGAATTTGTATAACCTGAAAGATGTATCTTAATACGACCCTTATCAATCTATGTTATTTTCTAGCATGCATACAGTGCTTTGTATATTGTCAAAAATTGCAATGAGCTTCTGGACAGGTTGTAAACAAACATTCAAGGCAATAGGATTAAATGCCTAATGAAAACAAGCACTCTAGAAAATGTAAATCATGTATTTCATTGATCTTCTCTACGTCTGTGATCTGTTGTTTATATTGTCATATTTTGCTTAATTACACATCTTGTTTGTGTGTTTTGGATTTTACTGCATAAAAGATTTTAAGCCCTACATTTTATGTGAACTCTTCACCCATCATCAGGGAAACCAACTGTAAGATAGAAAGCAGTGTTGAGTGGGCTTGTATAAGGTAGGAGGGAAAGTCAGGCTATATACAAGGTAGAAGGGAAAGGAGAGGAGGATACTGTCCTCCTCTCCTTTCCCTTCTACCTTATATATATTATATAGCCCGTGACTTTCTGTCCTACCTTACACATAGCATATGACTTTCCCTCCTACCTTATATTAATAAATAGCTGCATACTGTCCTCCTCTCCTTTCCCTTCTACCTTATATATATTATATAGCCCGTGACTTTCTATCCTACCTTACACATAGCATATGACTTTCCCTCCTACCTTATATTAATAAATAGGTGCACTCCTAATTTGCAGCATTGCTTCCCAACTGATTGGTTTCCCTGATTATGAGTGAAGAGTTCATCTGAAACGTTGGGTTTAAAATCTCTTATGCAGTAAAATCCAATAATCACATAAGCAAAACCATACAACAGAGTTTCACTTTTGACTAATTTCTCAGAATTAAAATTTCATCGTAGATTTATCTTAGCATTTGGTAGATAACAGTGCACACCAACTTTCACGATGTTCGAAGTTATTTTGGTCATTATTCGAGGTTGGTCAAGTAAAGGTCTAAGAGATGCTACTTTTTCGACTTTCTTGTAAGTGAAATTTGAAAGAGAATTTAGGTACCCATTTGAGAGATAACCATGCATACACACTTTCAGGGGATTTCAAGCTATATTGGACCTTGGTCAAACTTGGTCAAACCAAGGTCTAAAATGTTGCACTTTTTGCCAATTTCTTAGGAATCAAATTTAAAAGTAGATTTAGATACCCATTTAAGAGGCACACATAAAAACGTGCACAACGGAGTTTCACTTTTAACCAATTTGTTGGAATTAAAATTTAATCATAGATTTAAATGCGCATTTGGAAAATGAGAGTGCATGCCAACTTTCACGATGTTGAGAGCTATTTTCGACATCTTTCAGCCAAACCCTAACAAAACTGCACGATGCAGTCTCAACTTTGACCAAATTCTCAGAATTCAAACCTGATCATATGTTTGGATGCATATTGGATAGGCAAGCATGCATGCCAACTTTCGTGACGTTTCAAGCTATTTTGACTCCCTTTAAGCCTAACCTTGTCGAAACCGCATGACGGAGTTTCACTTTCGAGTAGTTTCTTAGAATTTAAATTTGATCATAAATTTGGATGCCCATTTGATGAACACGGGGGCGTCACCTAGGGACCAATATGATAT
This sequence comes from Pseudotsuga menziesii, assembly GCA_001517045.1. NCBI lineage: Eukaryota > Viridiplantae > Streptophyta > Pinopsida > Pinales > Pinaceae > Pseudotsuga > Pseudotsuga menziesii. The sequence goes on from LPNX011005679.1 coordinate 106,954, forward strand.
CACGTCCGTTCATATTGGGGGGGTTAAAATTAAAAAATTAAAAATCAATATATTGGGAGTATATTAGGGGTAACTAGGGTTTTTTTTTACTATTTAAATATCCAATATGTTGGGGTATGTTTTATTCAACATTTTCGCCTGAGCCGTTCACCAGTCCTCCGAGCCTTGCCTGCTAGGTGCCTGTGCCTGCGAGCTCCTTTGCTTGTGGTCTGAGGTCTGAGTGCACCTGCACCAAGCCGAGGTGCCTGCGAGCTGGGTTTAGGGTGTTTTTTCCATCGTGTGGCTGCATGCCAAGGTGCCTGCGAGCTGGGTTTAGGGCATTTTTTCCATCGTGTGGCTGCATGCCGAGGTGCCTGCGAGCTTGGTTTAGGGCATTTTTTCCATCGTGTGGCTGCATAATATTTGATTGCTTAATATCTGGAGATTGCTAAGATGCTGAGGAGTCGTCTGGAAACTGGTGATTGCTAAGAAGTTGTTGCAGAGGGGATATCTGGAAGAGTGATGCTTTTTGTTGACAGACCTGCGTATCTGTGTGTATTCTGGGCCTAGTGGCTTATAGTGTAGTTGTGCACAGGGTCCTGCTAGCCGTCGAATAAACCTGTTAAATGTGTTAAAAAATACGAACTATAACAAGGCGTTTTTTCAAATCCCCGCAGTGTTTTCTTAAAAACGAGGGCATTTTACTCCTTGGGTTTTCTGTGGGTTTTCTCCACATTTTGTCCATCGTGTTTGCTGGATAACAGGGCGTTTTTTCCAGCATCATTGCAGTGGTAGCATTTTTTTCTGGAAAACGAGGGCATTTATTCACCGTTTTGTGGTCGTGGGTTTGTGGTGGGTTTCTCTGGTGCTGGAGGAGGCACATTGGAGAGCCATTGCATATCATTCTTGGAGGTACGCTGTAGTGTGTTTAATATTTGATGAAAAATCCCTGTACTTCTTTTTTTGAGATAGCAGAGATAATTGCTTACCCATCAGTAGTTCCAGAATCAATAGCATGGTCAAAATAGTAATTCCTAGAATCATGAACTAGATCTTATACCTATGCTTTTTCCACTGATGAATAAACTCCCGTTTATAGGTCAACTACAATACGATCCGCATCTCTAACTATTGCTACCTTTTCCACTGCTGATGTTGCTCTCTTTATGCGGCCTATACCCCTGCGTATGATGAATCAATGGGTTATGTATGGCTTTCGAATTGGAAGAAATGCCAGTGGTCTAGGAACAGATCCAATTGACCGAGTTTACTCCAACATTGACCCATATTTCGTTGCAGGACCAGCTTACCTTCACTCTGTTCCAGATTCATTCTATTTAGACCCAGTGCCAGTAGCATATGTTTAATACAGGGTAGTCCCTAGTTTAATATGGTGAGATACTAGGCTTTATCAACTTCTTTTGGATAGGATTTTGACCCCACCCTTACAAAATTGGTGCTAGGCAGCCCCCAACTTGGTGCCTATTTCAGATGGGAATCTTCTAACGAAGCCTCCAGGTTTCAGGTCACAGGGACTAATCAATGCGGTGTTTACTCCACAGGGAGAGCAACCCAATATAGTAACTTAGGATCTTGATTTCAGATGTTCCAATTATTGGCATTGGGGGTTTTCCACTACTGATGTTGCTCTCTTTATGCGGCCTATACCCCTGCGTATGATGAATCAATGGGTTATGTATGGCTTTCGAATTGGAATAAATGCCAGTGGTATACCTCTATGCAATACTTGACTCTTCCAAGTTATTCATCAAATCTTTGTCTGATTCCTTCAGTGTGGTAGCTCCTCCTCCTTCATTATAAGTATACTCATACTCTATCAAACATACCTCATCTTCAAGCTCCTCTTCTTGAAATAGAAAATTCTCTATTCCAGGCATCTCTTCCAAGAATAAAAAACGTTTCTATTTCCTCTTCCAAAAATTTCATTTCCTCATCAAACTGTATGAGTATATCATTCCAATATTCTTCATCTTCTCTTTGAGCATAATTTGAATTCTGTCCTCTTCTGTCTTCTTCCATCTTCATAACAGCATTAGATAACTATTCATTTCCTCCAACCATACACAAATGATCAGTTTTAAAATCATAAGACTCCCTGGCCCCATTTGACTCCTTCATCAGCAGATCCTCATGTTGATCTGACCTAGTCCAATAGTTCGTGAGACCCTCAATAATATTTTCCTCAGCATCCCTATCTTCATGTTCATCAAGGATCCTTGCTCAGGTTCACATATGCAAACTTGAATCTCATACTCAGCTATTCTGAATTCTTCCTTCAACCTGTCATACATCCTTTTTCCTAGCTCCACTTGTAATGAATGCCATCTCACCTTGTTCTTCTTCATTTTCTAACCGTATTTCTGGTCTTTCTCATACTTTTGTAACACGTCCTCTAGTATACTAAGATGTGCCTTCAACTCAGCCATTTCTCTCTCAAATTCTTCATCACTCATCTCTTTCTTGCCCACTGCCTTGGCACTCCTTTCCATCTGTTTGTGACTTCTCTTTGAACCCTTAACATGACCCTCAGTAGTCATTCTTACCTCTTCCTTCTGTGGACTCTCAGTGAGCTGCAAATAGCCTTTCCCATCTCTTGTTAAGTTGTAACAAGTCTGCTACTTGTCACTCTACCAAGTCATCCTCTTGATATCCTCTTCTTCTTCTGGTTCTCTACAGTAGAACCTCTTCTAGAGCAATCCTTGCTCAACTTCTCAAAGCTGTCAGGCTTTTGCTTCCTCAACTGCTCACCTCCTTAAGAACTTCACTGTCCTCTTCTTTCTTTCTTAGCAATCTTAATTTGTTGTAGGTTCTGTCACATTTCCTTCATCTAAGAGCTCTGCTTGCTCTTCTTTCTTTGTCATAGCTTCACTGCTGTAATGGCTGCAATTAGTCATCCTTTTCTGCTGCAATTTCTTTTTGTTCGCTTCAACCTGCAAATACAATTACCTTTAAAACTAGAGTTAGTGTAAAACATAAACCAACACCATCAAGACCTGTTCATGGCCTTGCTTCCCACATTCATTGCACTTGAATGGGAAACCGCTTTGCAGATTCTCATGCACTCTTCTGTACATTCTTCCTTCTGAACCAATTCAACTCTTATGTTCAAGAAAACACTTGTATTCCAGTTCAAGAGAAATTGTTCTAAATGAATCTCAATGTTCTTTATCTTCACCAAGTTTGCTGTAACAAACACTTGCTCTGATGATTGTATTCCCCTATGTACAATTTCTCCATTCCTTACTGATGTAGTTCTGCTGAAAAAGGAAACCAACTGCCTTGCCTTGTCTATCACAAAAGGTGTTATCCCTGTGGAACATTATTTCCTCTCCAAAGAGGATAATCGATGATCAACCCGCTAAAATTCAAATGAACATTGATCTTGCTCTGACCTCTTCATTCAAGTTAACCTTTCACTTGTGCACCGGTATCACTATAACAACTTTTCGCAACCCATAATGAGCATTTTGATTACGTTGATTTTTCTCTCAAGCACCAAAGATCTTTGTAGGCTCTGATACCAACTCAGCACAGCAAACAATTTCCAAAACTCATGCTAACTAATTTCTAAACATAGACTTCAACCTTTATCTCTTCAATGACTCGTTACTGAGATCTTTTGAAATCAACGAATCATGCCACAATTTAAGCTTCAGTTACAATCATTCATCCTGACCCGATGACTCACCTATTTAGGAACTTCTAAAAATCTAATGACTTGTCACCTCTAGAACAAGTAAACTATGTAACTTTCTAAATAATTTTCATTAGTTTTACAAAGACATTTACAATTAGCACCTCCTTGGGCTAATATGAGACCCTATGGTCTGATTAAGCTCGAGAATTACTGAGGACGACAGATGCATCTTCATCGTCCTCTATAGCTTAAATAATATAGCGATAGCTGTAATCACTGAACTGATCCTACTTTTTACAAATTTCTGAGCCGTTTCTCGTATAAGGATTTATAATCTGTAGAAAGGGTTTTGGACAAGATACCCATTCATCAATTTGGAGATTATATATTTTTCTTCTGGTGTATAGCTCTTTACTAGAACTGCCATATTTTAATCAAGAATTTATCTTTGAGGGTTAATGTACTGATTAATAAAGCTACCTTTTCCTTGCACAGGTCTAGGGAATTACTTAGTGATCCACACCTCACAGGTTGAATTTACCATAATCTCTTCTTTAATTTTGTTTTTCCCTTTTTCATTCTGAGTTGCTTATCTTTTCTTTTGTTGATCCCATGGCTAGGCTATTTCTTGGGAGAATCCATTAGTTCCTTCAAAGAGTTCCCACCATCTCAGTGTTTGCTCTACAGGTGTAAGTTTATTTAATTATTTATTTATTTAAGGGGGGGTTTCCTGTTATGACGCCCAGTCACCCTCTGAAATACTATATTGATATGTTTAGCATTTAACTTACTCCTTTAAGGCTTCATGCCTCTCTGATTGTAATAATGAAGCAAATGTTTTGATTTTTAATTAATCTTTTATACCTGATAGTAATTAAACTTCAACTAGGGTTTAGGACCCTGTTTCCATAAATTCATAACTTCGACTAGGGTTTAGTACCCTGTTTCTCATTTGTGTAAGCTTCCCCTCAGATGCTCTGGAGCTTCTTGCATCCCCCAACATCCAACCTATCCATAGAAATCAAATGTTCCACACCTAGCAGCTCTTGCATCTCACTGCATCCATGAACATCTTTGTGAGCTGCCCCAACCGTGGAATGCTATCTAGCTTCTTGCATCCTCCAAAAACTAACCTGTCTAAAGAAATAAAATGTTTTGCACCTAGAAACTCTCATATCTCAAGACATATACTGATATCTAGTTCTGTAAGCTTTGTGAACTGCCCCAACCTTGGTATGCTCTTGCATCCCCTAACATCCATTTTATCCAAGGAAATCAAATGTTCCACACCTGGAAGCTATTGCATCTCACTGCATCCCTGAACATTTAGATCTATAAGCTTTGTGAGCTGCCCCAACCGTGGAATGCCATCGAGCTTCTCGCATCCCCCAACATCCAACATGTACAAAGAAATAAAATGTTCCGCACCTGGCAACTCTCATATCTTAAGACATCCACTAATATATAGTTCTGTAAGCTTTGTGAACTGCCCCAACCCTGGTATGCTCTTGCGCTTCTGACATCCACTAACATTCAACAACTTTGTATTACTATTCCTGTCCCCTTCTTATAATCACTTGACAATTGCTTCCTGATTGCAAAAATTCTCCTTCCTAATTACTTATTCTTTAATTTTAATCAAAATCCTACTTTCCTGAGCCTCCACTTCTTCAGATACACCACCATCTTGAATTCTACTCTGTATATTGGACTTTTCTGCATCCAATTATTCCTTTCAATGGAATTTTGGAATATGTTGTCCACAACTTCTTTATTCCACTTTCAGCATCTCTTTTTTTAACATCAACTTCTTATGCAGAATGTACATACTTGTTCCATAGAACTTATTTCTTCCCTCCACCACTCCTATTTTTAGTTGCAGAGAAGTTGTACACATATTCTCTAATCTTTGGAGGCCTACACATTCTTTTCATATTTTCTAACTATCAAGTTAATGGAGTGTTTCTTCTAGCCTTTTGTGGTAAGTGACTCTTTGAAGGGACTTAAGATAGATATGTGCCAGTAGCTTTATGATGGTGTGGAGTGAATTGTAGCTTATTTACCAATATAGAAGGGATGGTAGTCTTGCGATGAAACTAAATTACTAATCATGGAAGTAGAGGCACCATAAGTGGTAGTTTGGCTGGCCATATAACTTTTTCCTATAGGTGTAATGACTGGACACTGCATAAACAATGGTCAGACTTGGTCATCACATGGACATTCACAGTAACGCACACAATCACTCTCTTCTTAATGCTCAGACTCAGTCATCAGACTCATCACATAGACAGTTCCTTGAGCAGATATGTATCCACACTTAACACTAACAATCACTTGCTTCTTTATGCTTCTGTTTTGTGTGTAGAGTACATATCCTTAGTTTACAATATCATAAGCAAGATTCTATTCTAAGTATTTTTTAAACAAAGGAGTCAAAAGGAGTTGGATAATCTTTCACACTGCCCCTTTCAAGAACATTACAAATTGATCATGTCTTAATAGTTATGAATCACAATCAATAACTTCCAGTAGTGTGTTACTAGTGATGT
>LPNX011005680.1:1877-22507 GCA_001517045.1 Pseudotsuga menziesii
AGCGACTGTAAACATCTATCAAAAGCCACAAGCATTGATTAATTATCTCATAGATACATTTTCAAGAGAAGGAGATTGGGTGTTAGATTTGTTCTCGGGTTCAGGTAAACTTTCTCATATTACATATGAAATAATATATCAAGTTTTATTGTATGTTTTATCCTTCATTATTTTATTGTTTTAAAGTATGCTTCTTTATGCTATTTCACTTAACTTTAATTTTGTTTTTTGTGATTAGGTACAACAATAGCATGCTCCTTACAGAAAGGAAGAAATTGCATATCGATTGATAATGATCCACTCCAATGCAATTACATAAAACAAAGAATTAAGGCTATTCAAGCTCTTCCAGATGAACTGCAAGAAGTTGGTTTGAAGAAAGGAGAGTTTAGTGAAACACTTGTGGCAAAGATGTCAAAAGAGCCCCAAACCCCGTTAGGAGGGGTGTTTGGAAAGGAGCACTTTGGGGATCTTGCAGACATAGAAGACCCAATGGAAGAGGACATTGATGTCCCTGAGGAAATTCAAGCTCCAGAAAATTCCAATGTCAATGAAGAATTTGGCATGCATGATATTGTTGAATAGTTTCATGTTTTGAAGAAAATGTTAATTTTGACAATTTTTGACAATTTTTTGATCAGATTTATTAGTAATGTTTTGATTTTCAGACTTTATTTTAGAAATAAAATTTCTAAATATAATGTTTTTAATATGTTTTTTACAAATAATTTGTATATTTTTTCTCGACTTTATGTGAGTCGTCACTTTTCGATAACTAATATGAAATATGATCATTTTTAGAGAAAAATTCTCTGAAAATTCATTGAAAATGGTTTTAAATGTCTTTATTTTCTAGAATTATTTACAATTTTGTCAATAAAAATCCCTTAATTTGTACATAAAAATGTCTTATTTTATAGAAAAAATCGTAAAATGTATATGTTTTTCATTATAAATTGCTTAAAAATGTATGTTATTTTGTTAAATTTTAAAAAACACACTTGAAAATAGAAATTAAAAATATTTTACAACAAAGATAATTCAAAGGCCCCAAAAAATGTCTGAAAATGAAAATGTGTGATACTGGCATCAACCATTTTTGAAACGGGGGTAAAAATAGCTACTAAAATTAGGAGAGAGAAAAATGAGAACTGTGTCGAGTTCTCATCTCATAGTATAAGTGGTTATTGTAGGTATTGGGGGGATGAGGGGTTTAAGGTGGGGGTGGGTAGGGTGGTTTATAAGGATTGAGTTATAAAAATGGGTGGGGATGAGGTTTTAAGTATTGCGAGCGGGTTTCAACAGAAAGAGTTTGGTTCAATATCTATGGAAATTAAGGGTATTCTTTAATATCCCACGATCGCACGTGCTATGTGAGATGTTCACTAAGTGAAGTCGCCGTGTCTTTAAGTGCTTCTATTCTAGGAAATTTCTTTCTTACCATGACGGGCCAAGATTTCATAGATTTTACCTCTGGGCGAGGAGCATTAAGCGTCTCGTGCATCAATGGTTTACCACGTGCATCAATGTTTTACCAACCACCATGCATAATTTCTCATTAATGTTGCGGACATTAATTGCGCATCAATGTTTTGACCATCAATATTTTACCAACCACCATGCATAATTTCTCATTAATGTTTGGTTACACACGGCAATTGTTTATTGGCTCTTGACAGACCAATGAAACTGGGAGACAAACAACCCCCTAAAAAATTCCTTCAGTGCAATTATATGTAGTAGAAACAAAATTAGTATTATTGAAACAATAAACCATGCACATAAACAAAGAGACACAATAATTTTTATCCTAGGAACTCCTTCTATTCAAGGGAAGAAAACTCATCAACCTTCTTATGAGAGAATTAGCTCAAGGTACACGTATAGAAAAGTAACAAGATACAAAACAATCACAAAGATCATTATCTTCATCTTACACACTAGATGATATCACTTTATGCAAATTGATTCGTGAAAAATGAATCCGACTTTCTTTTTTTATACTTGTTTGATGGGTGACTTTTCCACTTTTCATGGGACCGACGCATCCTTTATTTATAATTGTTCACATTTAATATATGATAATAATTGTTTATTATTTCTTTTTCTAGGCTAACTTGTCAGGATACCTCATCAAGCCATAAGCACCAACACTCCCTCTTAGCTAGGGAGGTATCATCACACTAGAAAATGTATGGATATCATCTGAGAATCGCAATTGTCTTGAACATCTCTTCATTATAAGAAAGGTCTTCTGACACAACTCATTTCATAGAGAAGTGTCATCACCTCAACTCAATCCGGCGAGGAGTCAACAAAAAGAACCACTAACTCCCTCTCTCTTCCTTTTAAGGAGAGACACACCATTCTCCTTGTCTTAGGGAGAACAATCCCTCTCAATGAAAGAGGTAAATTCTTTCTCATTCTCCATGAACATATCTTGGGATTCTTTAAAGTCTTCACACGATGACTATCTTCAACAAATCTTACTAAGTAAAGGTGGATCACGATATTTCTTCAGATTAATGTTTGTAAGGTATCTTAGCCAAGTCTCATGGATAAATCCATGCACTTTCATGAGTGAGCATCTAGGGACTAAGATCCCCACCCCATCACAGGGTTTCCGAGAGAAGGAACTACCCCATTTTGAGTATCTGTCACTCCACCACATAGTGTCCAAGAGATCTCCCCACTCCGTCACAAAGTATCTAGGAGAAGGCACTACCCCATTCTGAGTCATCTCCGGGACTAGTATCTCCAAACCTTAATAGGGTGTCTGAGAGATCTCACAACTTTGTCACAGAGTGTTTGGGAGAAGGCACTAACATCCCCATCCTGTCATAGGTTGTTTGAGTGATACCCCCATTCTTGTTAGATTTTTATCATTCAAGCTAGCATTATCTTAGGATCTTGTCTGAGAGAATAACATGCACAGCAATAAACACAAGAGATAAGAGACACAAAGAATTTTCCTCAGGGAAACCATAAAGGAGAAAACCCTGCAACTTCCTCAGAGATAGAATGAGCACCAATGGTAGCAGTAAGACCCGAAAACATAAAATATGATCTCCACAGCTTGTTCTCTCTCTCACACTTGAGAGAGCTTCTCCTGTCTCACTCATGCACCCCAGTGAGTGAGTGTGTGTATGATAAATAAAGAGGCTCACTCTCTATTTATATTCTTTTGTTCACTTGTTGTCCACTTCAACATGTTGGCCCCACTTACCAATTACTTACTAGGGCTGACATCTCTAGGAGAGTCTAATAACCCCAGTGCCCCACAACTTATGGGGACTTTGCCCCTCCGATCAACAAGGAGGGTTAACCTTAACATAATGGTGGGGACTATTTCCCCAACTTACAATAACTCACCTAGGGTTGACTTCTTGTTTGTTGATGTATTTGTAACTTCAAAATGTATTCATCTGTATATCTTATGTATTGTACCCTAATGTTTATTCTGGGATGTGTCTGTAATGTATTTGAGTCATGTCATGCCCCGATGTTCCTATCGGGAGGTTCTATAAACAATTCATGTCAAGTCATTGTGGGTAACCCTCCTATTGGTCAAGGGTTAAAGTCCCCGCAGTTGTGGGGCCCTAGGGTTATTAGAATATCCTAGAAAAGTCGACCCTAGGTGAGTCATTGTAAGTCAGGGTAATAGTCCCCACCATTGTGTTAAGGATAAGTCTCCTTGTTGGTCGGAGGAGGAAAAGTTCCCACAAGTTGTGGGGCATTAGGGTTATTAGACACTCCTAGAGATGTTGGCTCTAGTAATTAATTGTTAAGTGAGGCCGACATGTTGGAGTAGGTTTCAAGTAAATGAAAGAATATAAATAGAGAGTGAGGCTCTCCATTTATCACACACACACACACTCATTGGGGCGCATGAGTGAGAGAGGAGAAGTTCTCTCAAGTGAGAGAGAGAGACAGAATCTATGGAGATCATCTTTATGTTTTCGGGTTTTACTTTTGGTGTTGATTCTATCTCTAAGGAAGTTGTGGGGTTTTCTCCTTTATGGTTTCCCCGAGGAAAATTCTTTGCGTCTCTTGTGTCTTGTGTTGTGCTTGCATTTTATTGCTGTGCACGTTATTCTCTCAGTTAAAGATCCTAAGATCATAATGGTAGCTTGAATGATAAAAATCTAACATGGTATCGGAGCTAACCTGAGAAGAAGACATTATGCAGCTGCAAAAGCTAGGGATTCTTACTTTTTGGGTCTCTCTCCACAATCTCTCAGCAAAAGCATGCTAGGCTGACTCTCCATTGAAGGGCGCATCTTTCTGTCAAAGCGGAATTCTATTCTGAGCATTTTCAGTTTTGGTACGGAAAATTAAGGCTTCTTGCAGAAGAGGAATTTTTGAGTGAGGCTAGCATAGGATTTATCTCCTCATAAAAACTGAATTTTAGAGACCTGGATCAGGTTTTTTGGTTGGGTGAAACTTCGGGAAAGTCAAACCCTAGTTTGACCCCGAGCTAGAAAAACCCTAAATACTAAAACTGCTAAGTTTTGATATATTCGCTATATCTAGAGATTGGCGAAGGCTAAAATGTTGAACATTTCCAAGGACTAAACTAAACTCCTGATGTACACTATCTCCAAAATTCAGCCTCCGATTCGCTATATTTTGGGAGATATGATCCCTCCAAGTTAGGGTTCCATCCTCTTCTAGAATTCATCCATAAACAGGACACTTGGGGAGAATTTATATATCTTGGGATACAGAGGTCCAAATGAAATTCCTAAAGATTTTCCAGAAAGGGAATGAAATGTAATTTCTGTGGTCCAAGTTTCAGACTCATAAGATGAACCAGTGACACGTGGCAGTTAGTACAACTTCGCTCTTTGGAACAGTCCTATAACAGGTCACCTTGGGAAAAGGACCATAAATCCCAATTGGTGAAACCAATCCTGATGAAACCTATGGTTTTGGATCAGGGACATACGTGGTTACCTCAGTCAGAAATTTCTGACATAGAGGAGTAGTAATTTCGGATATACCATAGAAACAGTAACAAACATTTCTACAGGAGAAATTGGAAGACTAGGGCTTCCTGTTCCGGGAGCTTCCCTCCACTATTTTCAGAAAAGGAGTACATTGGACAGCTCCATTTGAAGAGATATATCTTTCTATCCAATCAGATATGAGACATTCCAAGTTTTGAAAATTAGGGTTTCTCTGACAAACCCTAGATCAGCTAGCCCCGGAACCAAGACGGACACCTCAAATCGGTAAGATCTAATCTTTTGCTATTTTCATTTGAGGTTCTCATTTCAAATGGATCTATCACATCAGCTTGATGACAAGCTTGGGGAAGTTGACAACTTCTAATCATAGAAGTATATGATCTCTCTGAAGAAATGAATTGGAAACCTACATAAGTAGAGAGGTTCTAGTTCCAGAGGGAGATGAGGCTCAAAGCCTTACACAAGAAGAACTTGGTCAAGACCAAGAAGATCATTGTTGACTCAATCACGGATCAAATTGTACCACAAGTGTCTTTCCTAAAGGAACCTAAGATGTTTGATTCCTTGACCAAGCTATCTAAAGGGAAGAACATAAATCAGAAGATGGCTTTGAGAAAACAGTTGGAGAATGTGAAGATCCAGAATGCAGAAGAACTTGAAGTAGTAGAAGAAGAAGTGGAGAATGCAGAAGTGGTGATAGCCACCTTGAATGGTCTCCCAAGATCATGGGGTTCATTCATTTGATGAATTTGTGCCAGAAGGAAGTGATTACTTTCAGTAGACTCTAGGAAGAATAAGAAGCTCGACTCATAATAAGAGAAGAGAAGATGTGATCAACTAAAGATTAAGCTCTCACCATCCAAAGAAGATTCCTCAAGCAATGAGGAATATGAAAATATCAACTCTTGAAGAACCTCTTATCCATTTTAGCATTTGAATAATAAATTATGCTATTATGAATGAAGAAGACGATGAAGCTGAAGGCTCAAGAAGGAGTCTACCCATGAAACAAATAAAGATAAGTATTCAATTGTCATTTCATAATATTGTTTTGTTATGCATTTGTTTATATTCAGTTGATGTATTATGCATGATAGGATGTTCGCATTAATGATAGTATACTACTAATATGCATGTGATGGGTAAGTAGCTCATGGTGCTATACAACTCTCCATTGCTACTTATCTAGAATGAAACCTCTTTGTTGACATATTGGATTAGTGCACAATCTCACTGTTGTCCTGGTAGAGATGGAAGGCATCTAGAAAGTTTCGGTGAGATATGGATGGATGTTGTATTGGCTAAAGTAGTTGAATGATCATATATTTATGCATTAGAACTTGCCAGTATAAATATTCCTTATGAAATGTTTCTAACCATACAATTCTATTTGACTCGTAGGAAAGATTGCATACATAATCGCCTACAAGAAAAGAAGGATGAGACTTGTTTCGAAGAACAAGTGACGACATTTCAAAATAAAGAATAAATACGATAAATGCAGCGACATCATTAATAAAGAACCTTCCAGCTATGAAGAAGTAACCAAGAAGAAAGGGAAGACCAGTTCAAGAAGAATGATGTCTAGGATGCAGTATCGAGACTTGAAGAGAAGTTCATAGTTCCATCATGCAGTAGATGGAAACACCATGGGATAACACATACATGATGAGCTTTATGAAGATCTGAACCTTTGCTACAAGTTTGATAGAGGATGACAAGCTCACAGATGGGTGTGAGAAGAAATTTTGAAAACGTTCAAGATAGAGGATATTGGTATCCAATGATCCTAGATGGATACTACTTGTCACTTCGGTACAGAATGTTTCAATGCATAGAGTATGAAAGACAGAGGGAGAATGATGCTCTGCTTCAGAGGGAGTGACTGCAGAAGATCTTGAGGTTCAACATGGTATGACAGGATGGATAGATTACTGATGACTCTAGGCTTTACTGAGAGTAAAACAGATTCCAACATTTGCTTCAAGGTTGAAGGTGGAAGACCAGTGATGCTCCTGTTATGTGTCGATGCACTATTTTTCTAGGCATGGAGGTGTGGTAGAATGCGGATGAAATATTCCTTGGACAAGGGAAGTATGTAGAAGAGATCCTGAAGAGGTTCAAGATTATGGAATGCAAGGCCATGACCACACCTATGGCATCGAAGCTGAAGCTATTGAGTGTTGCTTCATCAGAGACGGTTGATTCCATGATGTATTGTCAAATGATTTGTTCCTTGATGTACCTGACGAATACGAGACCAGATATTTGCTTTGCTATGAACACATTGAGACATGTCCACCTAATGGTTGCAAAGCATGTAGTAAGGTACCTGAAGGGTACAGTTGATTATGAGCTCAAGTACAAGGTGAATCAGAAGATTAACCTAGAGGGTTATGTTGATTCATATTGGGCAGGCAGTGCCATCGATAGGAAGAGCACTTTATGATGTTGCTTCAGTATGGGATCAAGTGTGATATCTTGGTTTAGCAGGAAGCAATCCTGTGTGGCACTGAGTACAGCTGAAGCAGAGTATGTCGCAGCTTGTTTAGCTAGTTGTGAGGCAGTATGGCTGAGGAAGCTACTATTTGATATATTTGATCTCTAGTTGGATGCTACTTGTATACATTGTGACAACCAGAGTTGCGTGAAGTTGTCAGAGAATCCAGTGTTCCATGACAAGTCAAGGCATATCGAGATCAATTATCACTATATTAGAGATATGGTGCAGAGGGGAGCAGTGAAGCTCTAGTATGTTGCGATTAAGGAACAGACAGCTGATGTATTGATGAAGCCATTGGCTAGGAGTACTTTAGGGAGAAGTTTGGTGTTCTCCAGATAGAGGTCTCCTCCAAGGGAAAGTGATGAGCTCCATAGCCATTCTGACATGGTGAGAGGATTGGTTCCTTCCATGGTCAGATGTAAGGGTTGAGCCATTCTGTCATGGTGAGAGGATTGGTTCCTTCCATGTTAGATATGAGTGCTGAATTCATGAGCTATTCTGACAAGTAGGTTAGATGTAAGGGCTGATCCATTTTGTCATGGTGAGAGGATTGGTTCCTTCCATGTCAGATATGAGTGCTGAGCCATTCTGATATGACTGTAGGATTGGTTCCTACATGATCAAATATAAGGGCTATTGCCATTCTTATAATAAAGCTGCCTGGTGAGGTACTAAGAATACTTGGTCTAGGATTGAGGGCCATTCTGATATGACTATAAGATGTGTTCCTACATGATCAGATGTGAGCGCATGACCATTCTGATGTGATTGAGGGATGTGTTCCCACTTGATCAGATATAAGGGCTGTTGCCATTCTTGGAATGGAGCTACCTGGTGAGGTACCAAGAACCCTCAACCGGGGGTTGAGAGCCTTTCCATCATGGTTGCAAGATGTGTTCCTGCATGGGTTGATGTAAGTGCCGAGCCTTTTCATCATGGTTGCAAGATGTGTTCCCGCATGGGTGAATGTAAGTGCAGAGACTTTTCATCATGGTTGCAGGATGTGTTCCCGCATGGGTGACTGTAAGTGCATATCCCTTCCATCATGGTTGCAGGATGTGTTCCCGCATGGGTGGATGTAAGTGCAGAGCCCTTCCATCATGGTTTCAGGATGTGTTCCTGCATGGGTGGATGTAAGTGTAGAGCTCTTTCATCATGGTTGCAGGATGTGTTCCTACATGGGTGAAAGAGCAGATCCTTTTTAGCATGGTTGCAGGATGTGTTCCCAAATGGCTAAATGTGAGTGCTGGGCCTTCTTGATGTGATTATAGGATTAGTTCCTACATGATTAGATGTGAGTGTTGGGCGTGCCTTTCTAACGAGTAGATTAGATGTAAGTGCTAGATGAGCCATTCTGACTTGGTGTCAGATATAAGCGCTGAAGAAGACCTACATGGAGGCTAGGCCTACAACCAACATGAAAAAGGGTTGGCTCTGTAGAAATTCCTGTGATGAGAAGAATCATGAGATAGCACCTGTGGTACTGATCCAGATCGAGTGAGGATCTAGATCCAGTGATGATGACTCAGCAGTGATGCTCCAGATCGAGGGATGATCAAGATCCAATGATGATCCAGATCCAGTGATGATCCAGATCCAGTGGTGATGATCCAGATCCAGTGATGATCTAGATCCAGTGATGATGATTCAGATCAAGTGATGATCCAGAACTAGTGATGATGATCCAGATCAAGTGACGATCTAGATCTAGTGACGATCTAGATCCAGTGATGATGATCCAGATCGAGTGATGATCTAGATCCAGATGAAGATGACTTACAGATGAAGATGACTTGAAGATGAAGATGAATTAAAGATGAAGATGACGAGAACCTGATGATGATCCAGATGATACAGAGAAGAAGACTTTTGTTGATAAATTGTGTCGAGAGAATACCTCCTAGTTAAGAGGGAGTGTTGATGTATTTGTAACTTCAGAATGTATTCATCCATATATCTTATGTATTGTACCCCAATGTTTATTCTGGGATGTGTCTGTAATGTATTTGAGTCATGTCATGCCCCGATGTTCCTATTGGGAGGTTCTATAATGTAACAAGTCATGTCAAGTCATTGTGGGTAACCCTACTATTGGTCAAGGGTTAAAGTCCCCATAGTTGTGGGGCCCTAGGGTTATTAGACTATCCTAGAGAATTCAACCCTAGGTGAGTCATTGTAATTCGGGGCAATAGTCCCCACCATTGTGTTAAGGATAAACCTCCTTGTTGGTCGGAGGAGGAAAAGTCCCCACAAATTGTGGGGCACAAGGGTTATTAGACACTCCTAGAGATGTCGGCTCTAGTAATTAATTGTTAAGTGAGGCCGACATGTTGGAGTGGGTTTCAAGTAAACGAAAGAATATAAATAGAGAGTGAGCCTCTCTATTTATCACACACACACTCACTCATTGGGGCGCATGAGTGAAAGAGGAGAAGTTCTCTCAAGTGAGAGAGAGAGACAGAAGCTGTGGAGATCATCTTTATGTTTTCGGGTTTTACTTTTAATGTTGATTCTATCTCTGAGGAAGTTGCGGGGTTTTCTCCTTTATTGTTTCCCCGAGGAAAATTCTTTGTGTCTCTTGTCTCTTATGTTATGCTTGTGTTTTATTGTTGTGCATGGTATTCTCTCAGTTAAAGATCCTAAGATTATAATGGTAGCTTGAATGATAAAAATCTAACATTGTTATACCAAAATCCTATCACCATCATGTGATAAGATATTTGACATACCTACTTGCCCTGAATCCTAGCTTCTGGAGTGGAAACCCATACTAAATGTCATTCTTTCATACAAATTCCCAGCACCGCACTTACCTTGTTATCTAGAAGTAGTACCCTTGTTCGCACCGCCCATCCCCTGTTTCCCACAAGCGGTGCCACCGCTTATGGCCCTTGGTTCATAGGCGGTTATTACCAAAACCACTTTGTTATTGAAGGAGAAATGCGGTACCCTGGGTAAAAGGGGAAAAAGAGAATTTTCTTGAGGCTTATAGATGATAAGCCTCTTATCCTCCCTTATCCCTACTGTTGTGGGTTAGTTGAGCTCGATATCCCCCATCCTAGAATCTTAGAGGTCACCTCATCCACTAATCTCTCGACCATCCCTATCCATCTAGCCTTATAAATACAAGCTTATGGCCATGGTTGAGGGAGAGAAATCTTAAGGTATTGTTATGTTGTTGGATTGATCACTTGGTCCATATCATTGGAGAGCATAGAGAGAGCTAGAGTCGAAGCTTACGGGGATGAGAATGCTTGGTTTCATGGAGATGCATGTCAACACAAAGGCTTGGTTGTAAACTTTTTCATATTTATTTAATGCAAGTTGATTTATGTCCCACATATATTGTTGTTGCTTGATTTCACATGTATGTTGTTAGATTCCTTAGTCACTAACATAGATTAGTATATTATATTCTGGTGGTTTCGATATGTTTTTGTTTTGAAGCTTATTACATGTACACAGGGTAACGATCGAAGCATTACATTCTAGGTATCTACGACGTCTAGGGAGAGTCTTCAACCTCCGTCCTCTATTTGTTTTGGATCTGAACCATTCATACCAGTGGAACACCTTACTATCCGTAGGAGGTGAAATATTCCAGCTAACAAATCTGGCGACTCCGCTGGGGATTAGTTATATCAGTTGTTCTGATCTTCCTCAGTCTGCAACTCTTGTCCAAATCCAGGCTCCTTCTTCTTCAACTCTCTTCAGTCAGATCTACTTTTCGACTTGCTTCATTTGGGTTTGAAACTTCCAGATCTGTTTAGATATGAGTTATTTCGATTTTTTTTGCTCTGTTTTCATACTCAATTCAACAGTTTTTCCCTGATCTAGTCTTTTTCTGAATTGATCCATTGTTCTTCTTGTGTTTTGGTCATCTACAGGGAACCACGCCTATGCTGTGTACAAGAAGTGGTGCCACTACCTGAACAAATTGTGCAGTACGCGGTGCCACCACCTGTAACTTCTTGGTGAGAAGTGGTGTTGTGTTGGAAATGCTCTGTCAACACGTGCGAAGCGCGGTGCCAGGAAGGCATCATTCCAAAGCCTTTTTTCCTCATTTTTTTTGAAAAAATTTGGATTTTGTTGTTTTTAGTTCTGCTTATCAGACTTGTGTTACTGAATCTGATGCTTGCGGTCTAATAATTTTATGGTTTAATATTTATTTGAGTGGAATTTCAAAAGTTTGATTAGGTCTTTTGATTGTTCATCTGCTTCTATGCTTGTTGGTTGTGTTTGTGAAAGGGTTTCTTGTTTTCTGAAAAGCTCAGGGTGTTATTAAAATCTATTTTCATTTCTATTGCATAGACTAAAAGAAGAACACTAGATTAGTTTCTAGGTTTCATTTCTTAATTGCATAGTAAACTTCTTTTTCCTTCCTTTAAAAAATAAAATTTTTGACTGAGACTAGGATATTATCATTGAGCATTGGACATTGGTTTTTTGATTGGATTTACAAGCTTTCATGACCTTCATGATATTTTGTCTCTCATACATTTAGAACTATCTCGATCAAAATTAAAAAAAAATGGTAGTTTTAAGTTAGATTTGCTTATGTTTCAAGAAAATTGAAAAAATAGAGTGCATTTGCATATAGGTGTGCTTCTTGTTTTTCTTTTAGGAAAATAGATTCTTCCCCTTCTCATTTGCTTTCAGAAAGAAAAAATCAGTTTGGAAAAGTGATTTCTTGTCTTTGATTTGATGTTCATGACTGTTGTGTGGAAGTATTTTTTGGTTTTGAAACAAAAGGAAAACACTCTCTTTCCCTCCCGTAAGTAGGCATACTAAACGGTAAAGTGAACATTTTGCACTAGCATATTGCATGGTTTTACTTTTTTGTCAAAACATCATGCATTCACCTAACCGTACAAGTTAAAATTAACGGTAGTTGTAGGTTAAAATTTACATAGTAACTTGAGTGATAGGTTAGAGACGTGTTCGGGCGTTGTTAAGCATAGGAGCTATCGTTATTTGTCAGAATTACATTTTGGGACTCACGCGGTTCTTCCACGTACTGTCGGTATATCAAACGACCTTTCGCGTACCCTTGAGGTATATAGAAAGGTACTTCACGTACTTGATTGTATATCAGAAGGCCCCTTGTGTACGGTTATGCATTAGACAACACTACTACCGATTCGAGCTCCCACCTACCTTGAGTATATCAGGAGACCCCACTAGGGTACCTTATCCATCTGAGAAAATCCCTTTGGTCATCTTGTTTGGAGCCATACACTGAAAACAACATTCAGGGAGATTAATACACACGTACCCTCTAGGTATATCGCAAATGGTGCCTTCTTGACAATCCTAGTGAGAGACCTGACTTTTGAACTCCTCCTATCATTTTAAGTGTGCTTGTTTTAACCTATAGCTTGTGTAGGGAATTTCTTTTTGGTGTGTTTTCTAGATTTTCAGACCCTAGGTTAGTTAGGAACTGTACAAACTGGCTGAGTTAAGACAGTCCAGAAGAGTATGGGGCTTGCCACCTAATTTTATTCCTGGTTCAGGATAAAATCCCATGGAAGCTATCGACCAAGGAGCTGCTACTACCTCCCAAGTGGGAGACAATGTGGTTGTGGAAAGTGGAGAACCATATTCTTCACACTCGCCTCCCTTGGTCCAACAACCTTCTCGGGGAATTACATTGTTCCATTCTGCCACGAAAGGTCATGTTGACGATACAACCCATCTGAATTTTGGTCCCAATGCTTCGTTTTGGGAGACACCTATAGGACAAGCCATTGCCTCATTTGGCACCCGTGTAAACTCTTCTGAAGATGAAGAAGAATGTAGGAAACACTGTGCTACCATTCTCTGTGCACAGGAGATTGACAAGCAGATCGATGACCTATTAGGCTCAACACCAGCACGTTCCACATCTCTTCCTGTGGGATATTTTTCACTGGCTGATTCTACGAGACCCATTGAACTAATTATAGATCATCCAACAACAACCAACAACCTAGGCTAGATTACCACCCCTATCACCTCTCATGTTATGTCTATGCTTAATATTCCCAAGTATTATGCACCTGAGGTTCAATCTTCAATTCCTGTTTCGTCTACACCTTCTAGTGTCGAGGGGCAACCCCCAGCATGACCTATGTTATCTAACATCAGAATTGTTCCTAGTCAAGGACAGACCTCTAACATAGAACCATCTATCGTTTATGTCCCTCCCAACCATACTAATGTGGTTAATCCCCCATCCAGTTCAGGTCAACTCTCTAGGGCTCAAATTGTAACCATTCAATATTATGGAGGTTATGGTTATCAAATACTTGTAGGTAATCATCCACCCAATCCTACAGGAATGCCTTATGCTAGAATTCCATATCCTAGTAATACTTTTATGCCATGGGGGAAACCCAACTTGTGTTACATGCTAGCTATGGGGGGGATACCTATACATACTACGGGAGATGGTGGAGGACCGCCTTATGGAGTTCTCCCCCCTGGGGGGCCTAATGGCCTCGAAGGATTTGGAAACTTTCCTTCGTATGGTCCTGGTGTCCCTAGTGGTCCTAGGGGACCTGGTGGCTTTCCTCCTTCTGGCCCTCCTCCTAGTGGTTTCAACGGCTCTGGAAGTTTACCTCCCCCTGGTGGCCTTGGAGGGTCTGGTGGTCTGCCTCCTGGTGGTCTTGGTGATCTTGGTGGTCCTAGTGGTCCCGGTGGTCCTGGTGGTCCCGGTGGCCCTGGTGGTCCTCCTCCTGGAGGCCCTAGTGGTCCTAGAAATCGAAATAAAAAACCTAGAAACCAGCCGGAGACTCCACGACCAACCAATGTTGATAATGACAAAGGGAAAAGAAAATAAAAATATCCCTCTTTGCTCTATGGTGGTGACCATTTTTCAAAGGAGATCCCTCATCGGGACGAAATCTCTGAGTTTTTGAAGTCCAATTCTGCACCTGCAGTACTTACGGTTCCTTTTCCCTCTCAACAACAGCTGATAGACAACATGTCTAATCAGGGTAATTCTAGTTCATCAGAAGAAATTTGTATGATGTCCTCAGATACCATCCATCTGCAAACTCAAAGTCAGAATTATGATAAACCTGCAGATAAAAATGAAGATCATCCATCTTCAGGGAAAGCCCCTTCTACTAGTTCTCCTGAGTCCTCGTCTATTGTCCCCTTGTCTATCGAGAAACCTACTCTCGACATGATTTTGTGCCCACCTAAGAGTACTCTTCGAAAGGAAGTATTTAATCCCAATGCCCGAGCTGCTTAGTTTTATAATGTGGTTGAATATCTCACTCAGGCACCTTGTTCAATGTCTACCCTAGAAGTGCTCCAAATTTTCCCTACACAGCACAAAACCCTGTTGACTACATTAGGAGTTTTAGACCCGAATAACACCAACTTGATTCATTTCAATGTTGAGAACTATAAGCCTAGGTTACCACATAAACTTGCTTTTCAAGTCATTACCAAAGTGGTTGGAAAGAAAGTTTTTTGAACAATATTAGATGAAGGAGCTTCAACCTCCATTTTGTCTCTGTCTTGTTGGAAATCCCTTGGCTCTCCTGATGTTATGACATCACCTACGACCCTTAAGGCCTTTGACGGACGGGGTTTCCAACCCCATGGTCTCATATCAGCCCTCGCGGTCGAGCTGGGGGGTAAAACTATTTCCATCCAAGTAGAAGTGGTAGATGCCCCTTTAGATTACAATCTCCTTCTAAGACAAAATTGGTTCTACGCTATGGCTGTTGTTTCTTCAACAATATTCCAAACCGTCCAATTTACACATCTGGGGAGAATCGTTACTATTGACCAGCTTGATTTATATATGTCAGATGTTACTACCTCCACGGCTAATAACATCCCCATGTTAGGCTAGTCCCCTCCTCCTTACCAGTCGATTGGGGTAGGCGTGTTGAAGGATTCATCCCTCATGGGAGTTTTTCCATCCACTCCTCCTAGCACGGATTTTGCGTCAGTCCATATGATCACCTCATTTGATTATGAACCTGGGGGAAAACATGTTGTTGAGTCTACCTCGTTAATTCCTCACGAAGCTATGTATGACGCCATTCAAACCTCTTCCGATGATCACACTAATGACCTTCATCTAGTGGCTTCGGATCCCTACCATTTACCGTATTGGTTAGAACCTTCTCTTCCCACTCTAGATTATCTCTTTGAGAATTTTCCTTTCGACGAGTCCATTATTGATATCATGAGCATGGATGAGTCCATTTGGGAGGATCACCATCATAGATCCATGTTCCTCCCCAACACCAGTTCAGTTAACCATGATTTTCCATCCTTGTTTCCTACTGATATTGTCAATGTACCCCAAAGTCCTATATTGTTGCAAAATATAGATGCTAAAGGAAACCTTTGCAACATTACACAGATGAACCCGATTGACATATCAACCAAGCCTGATACTATCGAGCATGCTCATGTTGGGCAGAACTGCTCCACAGATGAATCTAAAGACTATAAGTCACTTTTTAAAGAATTCCATGATATTTTTTCCTGGTCCTATGAAGAGATGCTAGGGATTGACCCATCCATAGTGGTCCATGAGATTAAAACCTATCCCTCGGCCAAGCCTGTCAGACAAAAACTTGGGAAACTCCATCCTCGGAAGGCCGTAGCTATAAAGGCTAAAATTGAGAAGCTTTGAAAGATGGGTTTATTTATCCTGTACCCCTGACGGAATGGGTATCATATGTTGTCCCTGTCAATATAAAGCAGGGCACCATTAGAGTTTGTATCGACTTTAGGGATCTCAACAAAGCTTGTCCCAAGGACAACTTTCCTACCCTGTACATCGATCAGATTATCGACAACTGTGTTGCAAGTGTCATCTTTTCATTTATGGATGGCTTCTCTAGCTATAATCAGATTGAGATATTACCCTCCGAACAGCATAAGATGGCATTCCTTTGCCCATGGGGAACCTTTGCATATAAGAATTTACCATTTGGCTTGAAAAATGCTGGAGCTACGTTCCAGCGTATGATGTCCTATGCATTTCATGATGTCAAACACATTGTTGAACCGTACCTTGACAACCTCCCTGCTCATTCACAGTGACGGGAGGACCACCCTGGTCATCTTAGAGAGATATTCTTGAGATGTTGTCATTATAATATATGGCTCAACCCACATAAATGTGTTTTTTGCATTGATACGGGACGCCTGCTAGGCTTTATGGTATCCAAAGATGGCATCTAGATAGATCCTTTAAAAATTTCCACCATTCTTGATCTACCAGCCCCAACTAATCTCCTTGAACTCCAAATTTTGCAGGGGAAGGCAAACTTTCTCTGCCATTTCGTGTGCAATTTCGTAGAGAAAACAAACGGTTATATGCCTCTCCTTAAGAAGAACACCCCATGTTTCTAGGATGACCAGGCCCAATGCGCCTTTGATAATCTTAAGAATGCTCTGAGTCATTCACCCGTGATACACCCCCCCTGATTATTCAAAGGACTTTCTCTTGTATATTGTTGCCTCTGCTACTACCATCGCTATGGTCTTAGCACAGGACAATCTCCACTGTCAGGAGCATGTGATTTATTACGCCAGTAAGAATCTCCTGGATTCTGAAACTCGTTATTCACGTGTGGAAAAGTTAGCATTGGCCATGGTCATTATTGTACAAAATTTTCGTCATTACATTCTTCTCCGCACTACCACCGTATTGGCAAACCAGAACCTGATGTACTACATCCTGACTTGTCAGATGCTTCGGGGCAAGTACTCCCGTTGGATTGTTATCCTTTAGGAGTTCTATCTAGAGTTTTCCAAGGCTACATCAAAGAAATCCTTGGTCTTTGCAGAGCTTCTGTGTGATCTTCCCTATGCTTCGACGGAATCTGAGCCCAGTAATTCATTTTTGGATGAATTCCTGTTCCTGATAAGCACTACTAATCCTTGGTATGAAGATTTGCTGATATATCTCCAGATGCAATGTTTTCAGCCGCATTTATCTTGCAATGATCGCCACCATATCCATCACCATGTGAAATACTATCTCATCCTGAATGATACTTTGTATAAACATGGGATTGACTCTATTCTCCGGTGATGCCTCACTCATGAGGAGGCTGAACATGTGTTGAATGATTGCCACTCTGGAGCATGTGGCAGTCATTTATCTGGGATGGCTACAGCCCAGAAAATCCTTTGTGCTGGGTATTTCTAACCTTCTATCTTCAAATATTTTCATGAGGCTATTAAGAAATGCCCACCTTGTTAACACTTGTATCCTAAAAAGCGCACCCACCCCACTCCGCTCCACCCCATCATTTTCGTTGGCCCATTCACCAAATGGGGGATTGACTTCATGCATTGTAAGCCTACCTCAGCCCGGGGGCATGGTTACATCATCTTAGCCATTGATTATTTCACTAAATGGGCTGAGGCCATGCCTACATATGCGGAAGATGGTAAGACTGCTGCTCTCTTCTTGTTCAATCATATCATAGCTAGATTTGGAGTTCTGCAGTCCATCGTTACTGAACACGGATCCCATTTCCATAATTAGATGATGGAGGACATGAGTGCCAAGCTAGGGTTTCACCATGAAAACTCTACGTCGTATTATCCACAAGCTAATGGTCAGGTAGAGGCCATTAACAAAGTTTTAAAAACTATTCTTCATCGGATGGTTTGAGACCATAAATCCAACTGGCACCGCGTTCTTTTCTCTGCTCTTTGGGATTATTAGACTTCTATGAAAATAGCTACTGGTTTCACGCCATTTCAGCTTGTCTATGGACTTGAAGCCATCTTACTGATCCAATGTCAAATTCCATCTTTACAACTTGCCGTCAAACTTCTCCCAGACACTTCCACAGAGGAAAAAATATTTTTGTACTTGAGTAACCTTGACAAGACTCATAGAGATGTTTCCTTGGCTAATGAGGCACATAAGAAATGCGTCAAGGTGCAGTATGATAAATCCGTCCAACCTCGTGTATTCAACGAGGGTGACCTAGTCTTGACCTATGACCAGAGATATGACAAACTAGGGAAGGTTAAGTTCGAGTCCATGTGGTACGGACCTTTCATTATTTCTAAGGTGTTAGAGAAAGGAGCTTACGAGCTCATTGATTACAATGGAATCCCTTTGGGGCAACCTCGCAATGGGTTGTACCTGAAAAGGTACTATGCCCAGGTTTTCTTGGATAGTATCTTGTATATATGTATATTGATTGACTTTCAGTGTGCTTTTAGTATTTTCAAGATGGTTTTGAGTTTTGGTGTCCGCATCTGTTTATACCATGTTTTGGTCATGCAGATGGCTTTCTACAGCTTCGCTGATGGTGCTTTCCACCACACCTTGAATCTTTCCTTGGCTGCTTGGGTACTCTATTCCCCAGTTGAATATTTGGTCAGTTCAGGAGCGGTTTGTATAGGTCCCGCTACTAATAACATTGCCGAGTATTAAGCAGTCATCGGTCTTCTGACTGAAGTTGCCTCCCAGGATGTTCGTGATTTAGTAGTCTTGATGGACTCTCAGCTCGTGGTTCGCCATTTGAACCATGTCTACACCATTAGGAACCCGGTACTTCTCCACCTCTTTCAGAGGGTGCATTTGTTATAAAGATCATTCAAAACTATTACTTATAAGCATATCCCTAGGGAACATAATGTAGTCACTGACTCATTGGCTAACTACATCCTAGACTGGCATATTGTCGATTCATGAAAGTAAATCAAACATGGTCCATTGTAAATAAACATTTAGAGACACATAAAACTCATAGAAAACACATTTACCATTTGAAACATATAAACATCATGCAAAAGTCTGTATATATATATACGAAAAAGTTTACAAAGAATAGGTCTCGAGACATCCTCTGAAACACATAGGCTTTCAGGAAAAATCATCATACAAAATCCAGAAGCTATCATCTTTCAGTACATATCTCATACACTAGTGGTGCTTGTGATAGCACATCACTACTCGAGCTACCCTACATAGCAACCTACTGAATTGACCCGATACTCCCGCTGTAGATCTCTGATATCTCATCGAGAGGTCATCTATGTCAGCATCTGGGATATCCAGAGTTAACCTCTCCAGGTTCTCCTCTAGCTCCCCGGTAATATCATCACCCCGTGGTACAAAGCAAGCTCTAGCTCACCCATCCAACAGAGATGCTCCTCAAGGTCTCGCTGCTCCAACATCTGCATGATAATATACAGGTCTCATCGCTTAACATAAAAAATAAAAAACATAAAAATGTTTCATCCATTTTAGGGTTCCTTGCTTCTTACCGATATCGCCCCACTGGCCGCCAGGTGGGAATGGTAGGTAAGGATCTCCGATAAAGTCCGTGCCTGCATAATCATAGTCCTCAACCATGAGGATCTAATCTCGGATACATCTGAAGAACGAATCATTGAACTTCACCCTTCCCCTACCCGCTCCTATGTGAGCCATGACTTGGACCCACCTCAGCATACAGGGGTCCCATGCTCTCAGAATCTAGAAGGTCACCTGAGGCCTCATCTGTGGAACTTGCTCGAAGAAGAAGTAGGCTAACATGGAACCAAAGTTGAACTGCTTCAGCTCTCCTTGCCAACATTTAGTCAGCTGATGCTTGAAGATTGGAAGCATTGCTTCCACCCAGTTGAACATCGTGGGTGCCATGGCCTCTATGGCATGCAACATGTGTGCCCTGGAATCCTGGTGCACACCCTGACTCCCGGCCACCCTTTGCATGGTAAACAAAATAGTCCGTAGAGCCCTATCCATCACTGCCTTGATGGGGATCTGTATCCCCAATGTACCTGTCCCTGGTGCACAGTGTCGATCTATAAGCTCTCTGGTAGTAATGTCCCCTCCACAGGAACCCATCAGTGAGATGGGGGCACCCCGTTTTGAGAGACCAGACGGGAAGTAGATATCCTCTACCTCCACTGTAAGTATATGGGCCCCCACTTTGAGATACTGCTGCTTTGGATTCCACATTTGTAGTATGTGTTCCAGTAACCGTTCGTCCGACACCATTCTTAGGGTCTAGAAGAACTTTAGGAGCCCACAGTCCCATAGTGTGGAAATACAACCCACATTTCTCTCGGCAGCAGCATCCTCATTGTCATGCGTTCTTTCTTTCCATATCACCATGTTTTGAGAAACCTAGACCTGTCAAAAACAATAATGGTATGCATTAGAA
>LPNX011005680.1:22564-55460 GCA_001517045.1 Pseudotsuga menziesii
TCATCCTTAAATCATTGAAAATCAAAAGAATGAAGTTAAATTGACCATACTATTAATTTAAGTTATCCACGCTCGACATTGCCTCTGCACCGTTGGAGACAGATGGTGGCACTGCTTTTCCACTGTGTTATTGGCACGGTTCTTGGGTGGTACCGCGTATCCCGCAAGGGCTAGATGCCCGCATTTTGAGTTTTATGGCTTTCCATATGGGCCCAAAACCCCACCAAATATCAAAATAAAGGCTATGGAATTAAAGATAAGGCTTTTAGCTATTACCTACAACTGACGATGTTGAAAACAGACGGTGGAAACTTTCGGTATCAGCTGTGGAAGATCTGGCTAAGAAAATGCTCCAAGTGCTCTCTACTAGAGGTAAATAGTGAAATGATTTGATTTTTTACTATTTGCTTGACTTATATTGGCATTTTTGGGTCTGACTTGCTATAGTTTTGATGTAAAATCATGTTTTAGTCAAAATTTATCTATCGTAATCCCTAATTCTAGTTTTGAATGCATTTAACACTTGTTCTTGAGACTATTGCAGGATAGAAGAACTCTAGCAAAAAGTTTTGAAAGTTTGTTTATGGATTTTTCGTACTTTCATAAAATGGAAAAGGTCGATGAACATTTATTACGACACTTTGATCACACTCTTTAAACCTAGTATCAAAGGTCCGAGTCCATTTCCGAATCTTTCCAGGCTTGTAAAATTTGACATTGTGTAAAGAAACCTCATGGAGTCTTCTTTTCACATCTTTTTTCAGACTCCTTAAACATGAAAATATCATCGAATCCATTTTCGAATCTTTCTAGGCTCGTAAAAAATGACGTTGTGTAAAGAAACCTCATGGAGTCCTCTTTAAACTCTTTTTAGGCTCCTTAAATACGAAAAGATTGTCAAGTACATGTCTACTTCATACTCGTAAAATTATTTGAAGAGTCGTCCTTCCGACGGTAGGTTATCTCTTTTTCGGTTCGGATAGGACTACTTACGAAAAAGGAACACTCCAGCCAATAATGACTGGAAGAGTTCTCTAAGGTATGATTTTATACTTTTTTGGGCCTTAGAGACTAAATCATATGAAAAAGGACCCTTTGGAGTTTTCTTCTGTATTCATTCAGACTCTCTAAACATGAATGATACCGAGTTTTCTTTCAGTGGACTCGTTAAATTAAACATTGAGAGACCCGTTTTGGGAACGAACCCCTCCTCTCTCAGGTTGGTAAAATATATGAGTCTGGACTTGTCTTTTGACAAGCTATATTGAGTGTTTGTTACCCTATTTGAACTCGTAAAACCGAAAAGAGACACTCATCAATCATGATCGAGGAAATGGGAAGGGAATCATTTTGCAAATAATGGCAGTTGTTTGTCGTTACCTTTGAACATGGCACTTGTCTGCACAATCATGTCAGTCAATTGGGTATTCAACTAATCTCCGTGACGATCCACTTTCATGAGTCATGTCACTCCTTTGAGTCTTTCAAAAGAATGCATTGTCCACTGTCACATTGTGTGTCTGTCCCATTCAGTCATACTGCCAAGTATTTTTGTCATGCCACTTGATGTTCAAAGGGGATTTGAAGAAGTTCTACCTCTACAGTCTGCACAGGTTTTGTGTCACTATCTTTGAGTCATTCATATGTTTACTACATTCACATCATTCCAGGACTATGTTCTAAGTTTTGTGTCGTCGATGTGGGACTCATCATGGCCCTCCTTCGACGATACTATTCCCATCAACATCAGCTCATTATCCAGGAAATAGTCTTAGAAACAATATTTAGTACCTTGAGATCTATATGCCTCAATGACAGATTCTCTCGCTCTCGACATAGGTTCACATCATTGACCTTTGATAGATAGAGTCAACTGAGTGTTCAACATCAGGACATGTATTCACACTCAGTAGATTGTACTAGAGTACCTTGGGAATCATTGACATTAAGGGTGATCTCCCTCACACTTGTTAACGGTTCACATCATTGGCCGGTAATCAAGTGTTTTCTACCATGTACGACTTCAGATCATTGTAATCGCATGGATAGAATCGTACTTTGTGGAAGACGAGACAAAGACCCTAGGTGTTAGTTTAAAGCGCTCATTGCTTTTCCCCAGGTTGCGATGGGGTTTTGTATATCTGGCATGGATCCACATTTGTATGGTCGTGGCTATGCTCAAATTTTCGTCTGTATGACATAGATCTATGTTGTATGTCTGGTAGCTATGTCCAAGTTTGAGTCCTCTATCACATGGATCTATGTTGTATTCTAGTAGCCATGCTTGTTTATTCCTCTCGTGGATCTGCCTTGTATTGGTCTGCAGCCATGAGTTTGGTTACTTGTGTCTATGATTCAACATACTGATGTACTACAGATTCCTACTTAACAACTTGTTTCGATTGAGCTGACATTTTCATCTCATGGTGACGACTTGTTCTCTTAAAGCTCTCATTTATCATATCCCTCTAAGACTCATGCTTTGGGGGGCATCCTATTATACCAAAATCCTATCACCATCATGTGATAAGATATTTGACATACCTACTTGCCCTAAATCCCAGCTCCTGGACTGGAAACCCATACTAAATGTCAATCTTTCATACAAATTACCAGCACCATGCTTACCTTGTTATCTAGAAGCGGTACCCTTGTTCACACCTTGGCATCCCCTGTTGACCACAAGCGGTGCCACCACTTATGGCCCTTGGTCCATAGGTGGTTATTACAAGAACCGCTCTGTTATTGAAGGAGAAATGTGGTACCCCGAGTAAAAATGGAAAAAGAGAAGTTTCACGAGGCTTCTAGATGATAAGCCTCATATCCTCCCTTATCCCTACTATTGTGCGTTAGTTGAGCTTGAGATCCCCCATCCTAGGATCTTAAAGGCCACTGCACCCACTAATCTCTCAACCATCCCTATCCATCTAGCCTTATAAATACAAACTTATGGCCATGGTTGAGGGAGAGAACTCTTAAGGTATTGTTATGCTGTTGGATTGATCACTTGGTCCATATCATTGGAGAGCATGGAGAGAGCTAGAGTCGGAGCTTACGAGGATGAGAATGCTTGGTTTCATGGAGATGCATGTCAACACTAAGGCTTGGTTGTAAACTTCTTCATATTTCTTTAATGCAAGTTGATTTATGTCCCACATATATTGTTGTTGTTTCATTTCACATGTATGTTGTTAGATTCCTTAGTCACTAACATAGATTAGTAGATTATATTCTGGTGGTTTTGATATGTTTGCATGTTGAATCTTATTACAGGTACACAGGGTAACGATCGAAGCATTACATTCCAGGTATCTATGGTGTCTAGGGAGAGTCTTCAACCTTTATCCTTTATTTGTTCTGGATCTGAACCATTTAGACCAGTGGAACACCTTGCTATCTACAGGAGGTGAAATATTCCAGCTAACACTTCTCTAGGATAGTCTAATAACCTAGGGCCCCAAAACTGCTGGGAATTTAACCCTTGATCAATAAGAGGGTTACCCATAATGACTTTACATGACTTTTTTACATTATTGAATCTCCCGATAGGAACATCGGGATATGACATGACTCAGTTATGTTACAGATGCTTCTAGGAATAAACATCGAGGTACAATACATAAAATATACAAGTGAAAACATTTCAAAGTTATAATTACATCAACACACCCTCTTAACTAGGAAGGTATTCTCTCGACACAATTTATCAGCACAAGTCTTCTTCTCTGTATCATCTGGATCATCATCAAGTCATCTTCGTCTTCAAGTCATCTTCATCTTCAAGTCATCTTCATCATCAAGTCATCTTCATTGTCAAGTCATCTTCATAAAGTTTAGATCATCACTTGATCTAGAGCATCACTGGATCATCATCATTATCACTGCTTCCACTATCTCAATCAAATGGTGCTATCTCTTCATTCTTCTTGTCATAGGAAGTTCTACAGAGCAGCCCTTTTTCATGTTGGTTGTAGGCCTAGCCTCCATGTAGGTATTCTTCAGTGCTTATATCTGACCCTAAGTCAGAATGGCCCATCTAGCCCTTACAACTGACCATGAGAGTAACACATCCAACAACACGTCAGAAAGGCATGCCCAACACTGACATCTGACCATGCAGGAACACATCCCACAACCCCATCAGAAAGGCCCATCACTCACATCTGACCATGCGGGAACACATCCAACAACCCTATCAGAAAGGCCCAACACTCACATCTGATCATGGAGGAACACATCCCAAGACCCTATCGAAAAGGCTCAACACCTATATCTATCCATGTGGGAACATATCCTACAACCATGCTAGAAGGGTTCTGCACTTACATCTAGCCATGCGGGAACACATCCTGCAACCATGCTATAAGGGCTCTACACTTACATCTAGCCATGCGGGAACACATCCTGCAACCATGCTAGAAAGGCTCTGCACTTACATCTAGCCATGCAAGAACACATCCTGCAACCATTCTAGAAGGGCTCTGCACTTACATCTAGCCATGTGGGAACACATCCTGCAACCATGCTAGAAGGGCTATGCACTTACATCTATCCATGCAGGAACACATCCTGCAACCATGATAGAAGGGCTCTGCACTTACATCTAGCCATGCGGGAACAAATCCTGCAACCATGATAGAAAGGCTCTCAACCCGAGGTTTAGGATTCCTAGTAGCTGACCAGGTGCCTCCATTCTCCTAGAGAATGGAATTCAATGCTTATATATGATCATGTGGGAACACATCCCACAATCACCTCACAATGTCTTAGCACTCACATCTGACATGGAAGGAACCAATCCTCCCACCATGACACAATGGCTTAGCCCTTACATCTGACAATGGAAGGAAACAATCCTCTCACCATGTCAGAATGGCTCTTAGGTCTAGGCTAAGTATTCTTGGTAACTAACCAGGTGCCTCCATTCAAAAAATGGCATTCATTACTTATATCTAATCATGTGGGAACACATCCTAGAGTCACCTCAGAATGGCTCAACACTTATATCTGACATGAGAGGAACCAATCCTCTCATCACGATAGAATGGCTCAACCCTTACATTTGACCATGGAAGGAACCAATCCTCTCACCATGTCAAAATGGCTCACGGACTCATCACTTCCCCTTGGAGGGAACCTAGATCTAGAGAACACTAAGCATCTCCTTGAAGTACTCAAACTTCACTCTGGCTAATGGCTTAGTCAACACATCAACTATCTGTCTGTCCATTGCAACATACTGGAGCTTCACTGCTCCCCTCTACATCATATCCCTGATATAGTGATATTTGATCTCGATATGCTTCAACTTGTCATGGAACACCGGGTTCTCTGACAACTTCACACAACTCTGGTTGTCACAATATTTACAAGTGGCATCTAACTGGAGATCAAATAAATCATACAGTAGCTTCCCTAGCCATACTGCCTCACAACTAGCTGAACAAGCTATGACATACTATGCATCAGCTATACTTAGTGCCACGCAAGACTGTTTCCTGTTAAACCAAGAGATCAGACCTGATCCCATACTGAAGCAACACCGTGAAGTGCTCTTCCTATCGATGGCACTGCCTACCCAATCTGAATCAACATAACCTTCTAGGTTAATCTTCTGATTCATCTCATACTTGAGCCCATAATCAACTGTACCCCTCAGGTACCTCAGAATAGGCTTTGCAGCAATCAAGTGAACATGTCTCGGATCTGTCAGGAACTGGCTCAAGGTGTTCATAGCAAAGTAAATATCTAGTCTCATATCCATCAGGTACATCAAGGACCCAATCATCTAACAATACATCGTATCATCAACCGAAATTGATGAAGCATCACTCAATAGCTTCAGGTTCGATGCCATAGGTGTGTTCATGGCCTTGCAATCCATCATTCCAAATCTCTTCAGGATCTCTACCGTATACTTCCCTTCACGTATTTATACTGCATCCTAGACATCATTCTTCTTGAACTGGTCTTCCCTTTATTCTTGGTTACTTCTTCATAGCTAGAACGTTCTGCATCAATGATATCGCTACATTCGTTATATTATTCTTCATCTTGAACCGTCATCACTTGTTCCTCGGAACAAGTCTCATTCTTCTTTGCTTGTAGGCGATTTTACGCGGTCTTTCCTACAAGTCAAATGCATTAGTTGTATTGTTAGAAACATTTCATAAGGTATATTCATAAAGAAAAATTATTTTGCATCAAGATATATGATTATGCAACTATTTTAGCCAATACAACATTCATCCATATCTCATGGAAACTTTCTAGATTCCTTCCATCTCTACCAAGACAACATTGAGATTGTGCACTAATCTAATATGTCAGCAAATAGGTTTCATTCTAGATAAGAAGCAATGGAGAGTTGTATAGCACCATGAGCTACTTACCTATCACATGCATATTAGTAGTATATTGTCATTAATGCAAACATTCTATTATGCATAATACATCAACTGAATATAAACAAATGCATAACAAAAACAATATCATGAAATGACCATTGAATACTTATATTTATTTGTTTCGTGGGTAGATTCCTTCTTTCATTTTCATCATCTTCTTCATTCATAACAACATCATTTCTTATCCAAATGCTCAAGATGGATAAGAGGCTCTTCAATAATTGAGTCCTTCATATTCCTCATCGCTTGAGGGATCTTCTTTTGATGGTGAGAGCTTGATCTTCAGTTTCTCCCATATTCTCTTCTCTTATTATGAGTCAAGTTTCTTCTTCTTCCCAGAGTTTGCTGAAAGTAATCACTTCCTTCTGGCACACATTCCTCGCATGAATGGATTCCCATGATCCTAGGAGGCCATTCAAGGTGGCTATCACCACTTCTGCATTCTCCACTTCTTCTTCTACTGCTACAAGTTGTGCTTTGATTTGAGAGACCCTCGTAAAGTATGACTGTATGGTCTCTGCATTCTGGATCTTCACATTCTTCAACTGTTTTCTCAAAGTCATCTTTTGATTTATGTTCTTCCCTTCAAGTAGCTTGGTCAAGGAATCAACCATCTCTTTCAATGTCTTTAGGGAGGACACTTGTGGTATAAGGTGATCCGTGATTGAATCAGCAATGATCTTTTTGGCCTTTACCAAGTTATTCTTGTGTAAGGATTTTATCCTCATCTCCCTCTAGAACTGGAACCTCTCTACTTGTGTAGATGTCCAATTAATTTTCTTCAAAGAGATCATATAGTTTCATGCTTGGAATTTGTCAACTTCACCAAGCTTATCATAAAGCTGATGTGATAGATCACTTTTAAATAAGAACCTCAAATGTAAATAGCAAAATATTAGATCTTATCGATTTGAGGTGTCTGTCCTGGTTCTGGAGCTGGCTGATCTAGGGTTTGTCAAAGAAACCCTAATTTTCAAAACTTGGAATCTTTCAGATCTGATTGGATAGAAAGATAGAACTCTTCAATTTGAGATGTGTAATGTACTCCTTTTCTAAAAACAGTGGAGGGAAGCTCCCAGAACAGGAAGCCCTAGTTTACCAATTTTTTCTGTAGAAATGTCTAAAACTGTTTCTGTGGTATCTCCAAAATTACTATACCTTTGTGTTTGAAACTTCACAGTGATGTATCCTCGCCTATCCCTATTCCAACACCATAGGTTTCATCAGAATTGGTTTCACCAATTGGGACCTATGATTATTTTCCCAAGGTGACATCTTTCAAGACTTTTCATCATAGTGAAGTTGTACAGACTTCCACATGTCACTATTGCATCTTCGCGGTCTGAAACTTTTACCATAGAAATTACATTCCATGCCCTTTCTGGAACAGCTTCATAAATTTTTTTTGGACCTTGGTAACCCGAGATATAGCAATTCGCCCCAGGTGTCCCCTTCAGGGATGAATCCTGGAAGAGGCTGGAACCCTAAACTAGAGGGATCATATCTCCTAGAATATAGTGAATATGAGGCTGAAATTTCTATATAGTGTAAATCAAGATTTGTTATTCGACTTGTGAAATTTTCCACTCCTGATCCTTCTCCAATTGCAATATATAGTGAATGTACCAAAACTTATCCGTTTTAGTATTTTAGGGTTTTTTCGGCCCGGGGTCAAACTAGCGTTTGACTTTCCTGGAGTTATACCCAACCAAAAATCTTGACCTAGGTCTCTAAAATTCGATTTTGATGAGGAGAGAAATCCTATGTTGGGCTCATGGAAAAATTCCTCTTCTATAAGAAGCTCTAATTTCCCACATCAAAAACTGAAAATGCTTGGAATCAAATTTCACTTCGACAAAAAGTAATAATCCCTACATTTTGTAGCTGCACAATGTCTTCTTCTCAGGTTATCTCTGATACCATGTTAGATTTTTATCATTCAAGCTAGCATTATCTTAAGATCTTATCTGAGAGAATAACATGCACAGCAATAAACACAAGAGACAAGAGACACAAAGAATTTTCCTCGAGGAAACCATAAAGGAGAAAACCCTGCAACTTCCTTAGAGATAGAATGAGCACCAATGGCAACAGTAAAACCCGAAAACATAAAAGATGATCTCCATAACTTGTTCTCTCTCTTACACTTGAGATAGCTTCTCATGTCTCACTCATGTGCCCCAGTGAGTGAGTGTGTGTGCGATAAATAGAGAGGCTCACTCCCTATTTATATTCTTTCGTTCACTTGATGTCCACTTCAACATGTGGGTCCCACTTAATAATTACCTACTAGGGCCGACATCTCAAGGAGAGCCTAATAACCCTAGTGCCCCACAACCTGTGGGGACTTTGCCCCTTCGATCAACAAGGAGGGTTAGCCTTAACACAACGGTGTAGAATATTTCCCTGACTTACAATAACTCACCTAGGGTTGACTTCTCTAGGATAGCCTAATAACCCTAGGGCCCCACAACTGCGAGGACTTTAACCCTTGATCAATAAGAGGGTTACCCACAATGACTTTACATGACTTGTTTACATTATTGAATCTCTCGATAGGAACATCAGGATATGACATGACTCAATTACATTACAGATGCTTCCCGCAATAAACATGGGGGTACAATACATAAAATATACAAGTGAATATATTCCGAAGTTACAGTTACATCAACACTCCCTCTTAACTAGGAAGGTAGTCTCTCGACACAATTTATTAGCACAAGTATTCTTCTCTATATCATCTAGATCATCATCAAGTCATCTTCATCTTCAAGTCATCTTCATCTTCAAGTCATCTTCATCATCAAGTCATCTTCATTGTCAAGTCATCTTCATCAAGTCTGGATCATCACTTGATCTAGAACATCACTGGATCATCATCAAGTATGAATCATCATGGCTCATAATCAAAACTAGATCATCACTGGATCATCATCATCATCACTGCCTCCACTATCTCAATCAAATGGTGCTATCTCTTCATTCTTCCTGTCACAGGAAGTTATATATAGCATCCCTTTTTCATGCTAGTTGTAGGCCTAGCCTCCATGTAGGTCTTCTTCAGCGCTTATACTTGAACCTAATTCAGAATGACCCGTCTAGCACTTACAACTGACCATGAGAGGAACACATCCAACAACACGTCAAAATGGCACCCCAACACTCACATCAGACCATGCGGGAACACATCGCACAACCCCGTCAGAAAGGCCCAACACTCACATCTGACCACACGGGAACACATCTCATAACCCTGTCAGAAAGGCCCAGCACTCCCATCGTATCATGCAGGAACACATCCCACAACCCTATCGAAAAGGCTCAGCACTTATATCTAGCCATGCGGGAACACATCCTGCAACCGTGCTAGAAGGGCTCTACACTTACATCTATCCATGCGGGAACACATCATGCAACCATGCTAAAAGGGCTCTACACTTACATTTAGCCATGTGGGAACACATCCTGCAACCACTCTAGAAATGCTCTGCACTTACATATAGCCATGCGGGAACACATCTTGCAACCATTCTAAAAGGGCTCTGCACTTACATCTAGCCATGCAGGAACACATCCTGCAACCATGCTAGAAGGGCTCTGCACTGACATCTAGCCATGCGGGAACACATCCTGCAACCATGCTAGAAGGGTTCTGCAGTTACATCTAGCCATGCGGGAACACATCCTGCAACCATGATGGAAAGGCTCTCAACCCCAAGTTTAGGATTCCTAGTAACTGACCAGGTGCCTCTATTCTCCTAGAGAATGGAATTCAACGCTTATATCTGATCATGTGGAAACACATCCCACAGTCGCCTCAAAATGTCTTAGCACTCACATCTAACATGGAAGGAATTAATCCTCCCACCATGACAAAATGGATCATCCCTTACATCTAACCATTGAAGGAACCAATCCTCTCATCATGTCAGAATGGCTCTCAAGTCTAGGCTGAGTATTCTTGGTAACTGACTAGGTGCCTCCATTCATAAAATGGCATTCAGCACTTATATTTGATCATGTGGGAACACATCCACAATCACCTCAGAATGGCTCAGCACTTATATCTGACATGCGAGGAACCAATCCTCTCATCATGAAAAAATGGCTCAACCCTTACATCAGACCATGGAAGGAACCAATCCTCTCACCATGTCAGAATGGCTCATGGACTCATCACTTCCCCTTGGAGGGAACCTAGATCTAGAGAACACTAAGCTTCTCCCTGAAGTACTCAAACTTCACTCTAGCCAATAGCTTAGTCAACACATCAGCTATCTATTCATCCGTTGCAACATACTGGAGCTTCACTACTCCTGTCTACACCATATCCTTGATATAGTGATATTTGATGTCGATATGCTTTGACTTGTCATGGAACACCGAGTTCTCTGACAACTTCACACAAATCTAGTTGTCGCAATATATACAAGTAGCATCTAATTGGAGATCAAATAAATCAGACAGTAGCTTCCTTATCCATACTGCCTCAAAACTAGCTGAACAAGCTACGACATACTCTACTTTAGTTGTACTCAATGTCATGCAAGACTGTTTCTTGCTAAACCAAGAGATCACACCTGATCCCATACTGAAGCAGTACCGTGAAGTGCTCTTCCTATCGATGGCACTGCCTTCCCAATCTGAATCAACATAACCTTCTAGGTTAATCTTCTGATTCGTCTCATACTTGAGCCCATAATCAACTGTACCCCTCAGGTACCTCAAAATATGCTTTGAAGCAATCAAGTGAACATGTCTCGGATCTGTCAGGAAATGGCTCAAGGTGTTCATAGCAAAGTAAATATCTAGTCTCATATTCGTCAGGTACATCAAGGACCCAATAATCTAATGATACATCATAGCATCAACCAACTTTGATGAAGCATTGCTCAATAGCTTTAGGTTTGATGCCATAGGTGTCTTCATGTCCTTGCAATCCATCATCCCGAATCTCTTCAGGATCTCTACCGTATACTTCCGTTCACGTATATATACTACATCCTAGACATCATTCTTCTTGAACTGGTCTTACCTTTCTTCTTGGTTACTTCTTCATAGCTGGAAGGTTCTGCATCAATGATGTCACTACATCTGTTATATTATTCTTCATCTTGAACTATCGTCACTTGTTCCTTGAAACAAGTCTCATCCTTCTTTACTTGTAGGAGATTTTACACGATCTTTCCTACAAGTCAAATGCATTAGTTGTATTGTTAGAAACATTTCATAAGGTATATTCATAAAGAAAAATTATTTTGCATCAAGATATATGATTATGCAACTATTTTAGCCAATACAACATTCATTCATATCTCATGGAAACTTTCTAGATTCCTTCCATCTCTACCAAGACAACATTGAGATTGTGCACTAATCCAATATGTCAACAAAGAGGTTTCATTCTAGATAAGTAGCAATGGAGAGTTGTATAGCACCATGAGATACTTACCCATCATATGCATATTAGTAGTATACTTTCATTAATGCAAACATTCTATTATGCATAATACATCAACTGAATATAAACAAATGCATAACAAAAACAATATCATGAAATGACAATTGAATACTTATCTTTATTTGTTTCATGGATAGATTCCTTCTTTTAGCTTCATCATCTTCTTCATTCATAACAACATCATTTCTTATCCAAATGCTCAAGATGGATAAGAGGCTCTTCAAGAATTGAGTCCTTCATAGTCCTCATTGCTTGAGGGATCTTCTTTGGACGGTGAGAGTTTGATCTTCAATTTCTCCCATATTCTCTTCTCTTATTATGAGTCGAGTTTCTTCTTCTTCCCAAAGTTTGTTGAAAGTAATCACTTCCTTCTGGCACACATTCCTCGCATGAATGGATTCCCATGATCCTGGGAGGCCATTCAAGGTGGCTATCACCACTTTTTCATTCTCCACTTCTTCTTCTACTCCTACAAGTTGTTGTTTGATTTGAGAGACCCTCGTAAAGTATGACTATATGGTCTCTGCATTCTGGATCTTCACATTCTTCAACTGTTTTCTCAAAGTCGTCTTTTGATTTATGTTCTTCCCTTCAAGTAGCTTGGTCAAGGAATCAACCATCTCTTTTGGTGTCTTTAGGGAAGACACTTGTGGTATAAGGTGATCTATGATTGAATCAGCAATGATATTTTTGGCCTTGACCAAGTTATTCTTGTGTAAGGCTTTTAGCCTCATCTCCCTCTAGAACTAGAACCTCTATACTTGTGTAGATGTTCAATTCATTTTGTTCAGAGAGATAATATAGTTCCATGCTTGGAATTTGTCAACTTCACCAAGCTTATCATAAATATTATTTGATAGATCACTTTAAAATAAGAACCTCAAATGTAAATAGAAAAAGATTAGATCTTATCGATTTGAGGTGTCCGTCCTGGTTCTGGAACTGGATGATCTAGGGTTTGTCAGAGAAACCCTAATTTTCAAAACTTGGAATCTTTCAGATCTGAATCGATAGAAATATAGACCTCTTCAAGTTGAGATTTCTAATGTACTCCTTTTCTAAAAATAGTGGAGGGAAGCTCCCGGAACATGAAGCCCTAGTTTACCAATTTATTCTGCAAAAATGTTTGATATTGTTTCTGTGGTATCTCTGAAATTACAACTCCTCTATGTCTAAAACTTCCTATTGAGGTATCCCCGTCTATCTTTGTTCCAACACCATAGGTTTCATCAAAATTTGTTTCACCAATTGGGACGTATGATCATTTTCCCAAGGTGACCTGTTTTAGGACTGTTCAGCATAGCGAAGTTGTATGGACTTCCACGTGTCACTGTTGCATCTTAGGGGTATGAAACTTCTACCACATAAAGTAAATTCTGTGCCCTTTTTGGACAATCTTAAGAAATTTCATTTGGACCTTGGTAACTTGAGATAAAGCAATTCGCCCCAGGTGTCCTCTTTAGGGATGAATCCTGGAAGAGGCTGGAACCTTAACTTGGAGGGATCATATCTCCTAGAATATAGTGAATCTGAGGCTGAAATTTGGAAAAAGTGTAAATCAGGATTTGATATTCGAATTGTGAAATTTTTCACTCTTGATCCTTCTCCAATCCAAATATATAGCGAATGTACCAAAACTTATCATTTTTAGTATTTTAGGGTTTTTTTGGCCCGGTGTCAAACTAGCGTTTGACTTTCCTGGAGTTATACCCAACCAAAAATATCGACCCAGGTCTCTAAAATTTTATTTTGATGAGGAGAGAAATCCTATTCAGGGAAAAAAAAAAAATTCCTGTTCTGTAAGAATCCCTAATCTCCCGCACCAAAAACTGAAAATGCTCGGAATCAAATTTCGCTTCTACAGAAAGATGCGCCCTTCAGTGGAGAGTCATCCTAGCATACTTTTGTTGATGGATTATGGAGAGAGACCCAAAAAGTAAGAATCCCTAGATTTTATAGTTGCATAATGTCTTCTTCTCAGGATAGCTCTGATACCATGTTAGATTTTTGTCATTCAAGCTAACATTATCTTAGGATCTTATCTGAGAGAATAACATGCACAGCAATAAACACAAGAGACAAGAGACACAAATAATTTTCCTCGAGGAAACCATAAAGGAGAAAACCCCACAACTTCCTCAGAGATAGAATGAGCACTAATGGCAGCAGTAAAACCTGAAAACATAAAAGATGATCTCCATAGCTTGTTCTCTCTCTTACACATGAGAGAGCTTCTCCTGTCTCACTCATGTGCCCCAGTGAGTGAGTGTGTGTATGATAAATAGAGAGGCTCACTCTCTATTTATATTCTTTTTTTCACTTGATGTCCACCTCAACATGTCAGCCCCACTTAACAATTACTTACTATGGCCAACATCTCTAGGAGAGTCTAATAACCCTAGTGCCCCACAACTTGTGGGGACTTTGCCCCTTCGATCAACAAGGAGGGTTAACCTTAACACAATGGTGGGGACTATTGCCTTAACTTATAATAACTCACCTAGGGTTGACTTCTCTAGGATAGTCTAATAACCCTAGGGCCCCACAACTGCGGGGACTTTAACCCTTGATCAATAAGAGGGTTACCCACAATGACTTTACATGACTTGTTTACATTATTGAATCTCCCAATAGGAACATCAGGATATGACATGACTCAATTACATTACAGATGCTTCCCGGAATAAACATCGGTGTACAATACATAAAATATACAAGTGAATACATTCCGAAGTTACAATTACATCAAAAATTCTGTCACAAAGTGTTTGGGAGAAAGAACTGCCCCACTGTGAGTATCTCCACACTCCATCACAGAGTGTCCAGGATATCTCCCCACTCCATCATAGACTGTCTAGGAGATCCCCCCACTCAGTCACAGAGTGTCCAAGACAATACATTGCCCCACTTTGAGTATCTCCCCATTCTGTCAAAGAGTGTCTAAAATATCTCCCCACTCTGTCACAGAATGTCTAGGAGAAGATACTACCCTTCCTTCAGGCCATTCACTCCTATCCAAGTCACATGACTAATAATCGGGAAATGTCTTCCCCATGCTACAAAAATTGGAGAAACGTCAATAAGTGTGCTACAATTACTCCCTCTATGTGGAAGCAGCGTGTTCCATCTACACCATTGATTCCTATATATGGACATCTATTTCATCTCCCATCAAGTGGGTTCACTAAGACGAGCCTTCTGCTACCTCAAGAACACTGAATACCATCCATGACTTCTCTAAGCCTACAAATAGGCTAACTTCCTAACCTATGTAATGTGCCTTTCTGGATGTCGATCTAGACTACATGCTTGATCTTATAGATCTCCTTGGAATTCACGACTGACTTCCCCTCTGATCTCAAAACTATATCCATGAAAGTAGCACTAAGATTTGCAAGTCCCTCTACAACTTGCAAAGTAGCACAAAGCCATATTGGCCTCTTAATTGATCATTGCACCATCTCTAGGTAGGATAATATGCCTTATGTGAAGTCATGTGTAAGAAAGGAAGTTGTCATGTATTTCAAATAGTATATTAGCTACATTTGGCTTCCTTATTTGTAATAATTGTTTTAATTATGGTAAAATCATTTTTAAAGTATTCATAAAAATCACCAACTAATTGGTAAAACCATATGTTGGGAAGAAAACCATGTTCATACATGAAATTCCACATACAAAATCTATCCATATTAAATAGAAATTAGTAAATACCATATACTAATGAAATACCATGGGCCCACTAGTACAAAATGAGAAATTAATGACTAAAAAAATGACTAAAATCCATCTATAAACAACTATTTTTGAGTCAGTGACTAATAGTAGCAAATTCCCACTATCTTATAGCTAGTCACATTTCACTTAGTCATTAATAGCTTGACTAATTAGTCATTGATTTAGTCATTGATAGTCAATGATTTAGTCATTGATATTCAATGATTGATTCATTGATTTAGTCATTTATAGTCAATGATTTAGTCATGGATTTAGTCACAGATTTAGTCATTGATTTAGTCACTAATTGCAGCAATTAATGACAAAATATACGACTAAATAAACTACTAGATGATAATATATTAATGACTAAGCTAAATATGTCTAGATACGGGAAATTAGCTACGAATAGTCGTATATATGGGAATTTAGTCATTTTTGTAGTCACAAATTTATGATAGGGTACGGAGGAATCGAACCACCAACCTCCTGCCTATAATTAGGCAGTTGCTCTACCATTGAGCTAGCACCCTTTAAAAAGTAGTTATTGCTTGATAATGATGATATTCAAACAAATTTTGCATCATTCAATCCTACAAAATAATGATTATCAAGTTACTATAGATCCATAATGGCTTACCTTGTACTAGTCCTTCAAGTCCTTCTTGCACTTAATAAATGCATTTGAAAGACTTGAAGGACTATTACAAGGTAAGTCATTATGTATATATAGTAACTTGATAATCATTATTTTGTATGCTTGAATGATGCAAAATGCAAAATTCCCAAAAATTTATAGGAATGACAAGCATACATCCAATGTTAAACTATCTAACTACTCATCTAGAGTCATGCCAAGATATCTAAATTTGACTGGAACCCGGTTAACCAAGAAACTAAACAAGATAATCATACCTTTGTCTTCAGACTCTGAGAACAAAATATAAATGTTTTTGAATTGTTGTTTGCATCATGAAGAATATTGTCTGACACCTGGAAACGAGAGCAGTTGATTAGTACTCCTTCCTCTTGTTTACAACTTGTTGAACACAACATGAAAAAACTAGATAGATCAAAAGAGTGTGATGACTATTGAAAACCTTTATTAACCCTAATATATTTGTGTCACATTATACACAGGGGGAACAATATTCATATTTAGTGTTGAATTATATCTCAAACTTTCTGCAACAAACATTATCCGTGTTTCTCTTGTTCACAGTATTTTAAAGATGGTTTGCTTCGAGAGGATTATACCATCATAGGAAGATAGATGTGTATGGGATTCTTAACAAGGAATATAGGATTATCCTAGTTTAATTTATGTTTAACATAGTAGCAATATTTTTCCATATTGTCCTCTGCTTTATGGAAATTCAGCAGTAGTACAAAGTTCAGCAATTTTAATTTGTGCAGTATGGATAGGTACAGTCAACTTACTTTTAATTGTCTTTGGTAAAATCCTTCATGTATTTGACACCCATCAACTCATAAACCCCAACTAGAAACCTCAACAATGTTTAAAAAA
This sequence comes from Pseudotsuga menziesii, assembly GCA_001517045.1. Lineage (NCBI taxonomy): Eukaryota > Viridiplantae > Streptophyta > Pinopsida > Pinales > Pinaceae > Pseudotsuga > Pseudotsuga menziesii. Next base: position 39,681 of record LPNX011005680.1, read on the forward strand.
ATCATAGTCATCTATGAATAAACTAATAACAAATTTTGAAGACATGAATTATTGTTTTTTACTTATTGGGCAATATTGAGGTTGAATTTCTTCTAAAATTTGAAACAAATTGGCATATTTATTCAACAAGCATCATACAATTGGACACCTAGAGAGTTCCAAAGGACATATAGCGAGCTAGTTCCTAGTTCGCCCCCATCGCCATCGACTATCAGACTTGGATGTTCTTGACTTCATCCGCTTCATGTTCACTCTTCACTGTGCCTTGGATACGGTTATATACATGTTTTGGAGGTGGACTTACTACTTGTATTTTTTCTTTTTACTTTATTTTGTCATAGATATAGTTCTAGTTTTTTATAGGAGCTACATTTGCACTCCCACACTGTACTTAGACTGATTGTGTCCTTTTAGTCCCATTGACCTATTTGTGTGGTAAAGTCAAATCACCACCATTTCCCACAAATAATTCAAGGGAAGGATTCACATTGTCATGGAGTGAATTTTTGCAAAAGCAATTCTAAGGTCTAGATGAACTAGCAGGAATGGAATAGGATTGCTATCAACCTGTGCACCCTTTGGTAAAACTTCCTGAAAATTTAACATTAATGATCCACCTAGACCAAGATTATATGAACCCACAAATGTCGATGTAGATGATGAACCAATGTTTAGTTCATCCCCATTCTCCTCTTCTGAATCACTTAGAACTACAACTTCAGACTCTTTATGGGCCTCTGAATGAAGAATCCTACCAGATTTACATGGAGGAAAGGAATTTCCTAAAGATGTAGAGTCAAGTCCAGCATCATTATTTCTGAAAATTTCAGGTTCCAACTTGCTTCTTGGTTAACACTTGCATCTTCATCAACTTTGTTCCTAGCAGTTGCACTGCTAATGTTATGAAGCATGGCATTGAATTTTTTCTAATCAGTTTCTCTAGACATATTGTTTGTTTCAGAAGGTTGAATACCTACACCACTAACTTTCTAGAAACGATCTTGATTTCTCTTGATTCCAATTTTCAATGTCATACGCCCTTCTAATCAGACATCCTCATGCTTTACCTTTTTCCAAGGGTCCTGCATCACCTATTTCAAAATTACATTTTGATTCTTGATATATTTATTTTTCATATTGATGGATCCATCAGGAAATCTCCAATCCTCATGTAACTTGTTTTCACGATCATGTTTTGGACGCCAACAACCATCCAGTTTAACTTCAACTTTAGTTACATCCTCGGGGTAGTTTTTAATATGCATCTAGGAACCATGGTATGCATGTTAATGGGCATCTAAAAGTTGATTGTAAATACACACCTAGCAACATAAGGATTAATATTTTGGTTTCCAACTCAACTGTACAAGGAAATAGAGAATATGCTTACATGTGATGTAATGCAATTGAAATATGGGTCAATTATAATGTCCTCCAATGAATAATTCTTTATATATATTGGACACTACCACTGCATTAAGAATCAAAATTAGTTTGATAGCATAACTGTTTTCACTGCTTAGCATGTTTGTGCTGTAATGATGTCTAAAATCTATAGAAGATAGTGTTAGCATTACATTTGAATTTTTTAGTAATTCCTAACCTTCCGTGCATGTTGGTTGAGTTCTACAAAAGTGTTGAGGTCAAAACACCCCATATGAATGCAAGGTTTGAACCTTCCAACAACTTTTATATGTGATCCACTTAGCTATCATTCACCCAAATCCATATGAAAATTCTGGAAATGCTATATCAAACATAAAAAGAGAAACAAAAAATACAATGCAACACCCCCACATGCATAATTACAAGATATCAAAAGCATCAAGTGATAGTTACATTCAAAATGGTTGCTAGAGCTAGTTCTTAGAAGAAAATGTAATTTGCATTAGAAAGTTGTAATTCCTGATACAATATACGAATGTTCAATCAAAGCTTGCAAAGAAACAAAGCTGATACAGAGAAAGGAATGTGCACCATGAGTTTCTAATCTCTCCCTTATAATTCTCATTTAGTTTCTACATGGTCTTTCAATGCTTATGAAATCATTTTATGTTTCCCTAATCTGCAGTAACTCTTCCATTGCAGCACTTTAAAGTTCAAACATCTGATGGGTATATGATCTAATGCAGGATTTGATTATGTAAGGCACAATTACTAAATCACAACCAACAACTACTAGATACATAATAAAGCACAGCATGGGATATAAGAACTGTAAAAAGGGATATTCATAAATCAATATTAATAAAATCAAATTTACAATCTCAATGTGTTCACACTGAAAGCTCCATATCAACCTAATACTCAACATCTAAATCATTTTACTTATAGGGCAGCGAAGATTCATTGAAACAAATTCTTCTACCACTTTTAAATCAGTATCGCTATCATCTGAATTCCCTTGAGATGCACCACCCCCAACACAACGCTTAACACGAGCAAGGGATTCTTCAAATAGTTCTCCTTCTGATTGACTTGTCACCAAGCTCAACACCTGCAAGAGTTATAAACTTGTAATCATAATGGAGAAATACTTCTAGAAATATCGAGTCAAGAGTATGATAAACACAGTAACATAATCTATATTTTACCAACACACACCTAAATTTCTTTCATAGGTCACTTATGGCTGTGGGAAGAAACCAATGTTTAAAGGTTTTAAAATTGTAGTTTCACATAGAAGAATGTAGGTCACACAATGGAATTTCCTACCAAAGTACACAAGCACATGGATTTCACATCTACAAAATTTCCTTTTTTTAAAAGTGGAAGTTTGACATAAAATGTTTCCCTAATGTCGAATACAATAAAATATATTCCTGTAAATTTTAAGCTTAATATGTATATGCTGGAATTAAGAAGACTTAAAGAAAATACAAAAAAATTATATGGTTTTACAATAACTGGAAGTTAATCCAAAAGGCACAACTCATAATTTTTGTTACTGGATACCTAGCCCCTCCCTCCTAGATATGGTTGGATACGTATTTAATTGGGATCCTTCTCGGATACATTTTAGATTCATATTTTGAAGTGATACAGCATTGATATTGAAGAGATATGCATGGGATCCATTCTTGATACATCTGGGATACCTTCCCAAATCTTATGTTCTTTTCTACAACCATTAATCATATGGTATCCACACAATGCCACAAGAAATTAAACATCTATGACAATGTAGCACTTAATACATTTTAACGAGGGAAAAGGTAAGGCAGTGCCTGAGAGGAGTTAAAATTATCGCATTGTGAGCGGCAACTACTTTTCTTTTGCTAGCTATCTTCACATTAGTCCCTTGAGTTGCTTGCACATTGTCATCTACAACTGCATTCTGCGCACAGGGATAAAAACACTTTGAAAAATGACAAGCTATTAAAATTAAGAAACAAGAAATAACAGGAACATTGTTATAACTTACAAAAGTCATATCATCCATCTTTTCCAGTGGGAACTTTGTATACATCTCAGTCTGATTAAGAAGTTCATCCAATTTGCTAAACATGGAATCACTCAATTCTAGATTTTCACTCTTGATTGATACTTCCATTTCTGTACCCTAGTGTTTCAAACATACTTCTTGAAGTATTTTCTCCTCTTCAACCATTTCCTTTGTAATTACTGGGATTTGGCCATTCTATAAGTTGAGTGGTATCTCATTACCCTCTCCTATGAGACATGCTTCAACCCCAGAAGACCTTTGTTGTATATTAGAGTAATAATATCAAAACCCCAGTAGACAAGAAGAGAAAAATGAACCCAAATGTATAGGAAGAGATACTACCTTGCATGAGACTTCAACCATTTCCTTTGAAATTTGGCCCTTCACTAAATTGAGTGGTATCTCATTATCCTTTCTTTGGAGACACACTTCAACTCCGGTAGATTTTTTCTGTTTATTAGAATATTAATGTCGAAACCCAATGTTAATTGTATGCACAAAAATTAATAACTAGCAAATAACTTGACACAACTGTTCAAATAGAGCATAGCTTAAAAAAAGAGACCTGAAAAACCCCTATTGTAGAGATAAATGGGTGAATAGATTTTACAAAAGGGAAAAACAAACCCAAATGATTGCAAAGAGATACAACCTTGCATGGTACTTAAGGAACCACAAAACGTTATCTAACCTCATTAAACAATAATGATTGGATCACCTCCTCTTCTAAAATAGAAACTAGTGATTCTGTGTCTCCTCCATTCATAGGCATCACCACCTTATCCTACATTTCTTACTTCTGCTCAATATTCAAAGAAATTAGAGCAGAATAATGAAGTTCTTAATCATTATCAAACACAAGATTTAACAAAGCATGCATTACTCTAGAACAAGATATCAACTACTTTTAAGAATAAAACGCAGATTCATGCCATAATATCTCCCTAATGATTTAATTGTTTCCTAACTATATTCCTTGGGTTTCACAAATAAATGACTTATGCAATATATGACTTCCATATGCATTACAGTCCAAATGCTCTTTATTGTTCACAATATTCCCTTTTGCAGTGTAAGGGTCTCCAATGAACTTTGTGTTGGGACTGCTGAGGCTGCATGCTTTTCAGTTTTTTTTTTTTCAGTGGCTACATATTCAATCATCAACATAATCTTTGCAAAAGTTTTTATTCTTTGTGAAAATGTCTTGGGTTATCTCTTCACAAGTATCCCAAGTGACGCAGAAAGAGTCTCAGAGTTGGTTCCATTTCTTACTGTATCTATCCTTCTTAATGGAATACAGACAATGCTCTCAGGTGAGTACTTAACATCTCCAGTACTAATGAAATTTTTTATTTTAATTAATTATTTGTTCCCTAGTTAATTAAATAACCATGGACATTAGAGGGGAATTACAGAAAAAAATGTAAGCTAACATCTAAACCCATATTTGATTAGGTGTGGATATAGGATCTGGTTTACAATACTATGTTGCTAATGCGAACTTAATATCTTGTGATATGGTTGGATTGCTATTAGGAATACTCATATGTTTCAAGTTCGGATTGGGGATAATTGTAAGTATTCATGGTCCTTACTATAGATGAATTTAGTCATTTGTAATTTCTCTGGATTGTGTTAACACTCCATTTTTAACAGATTGATATAAGGGCTTGATGGAGGTTCGATAGGGGTCCCAGTCCCTCAAATTTCATGTGACCACCCTTCAATGAGGAAAGCAATAGGTGTGTTATTAACATTGGGCAGGGTTCATAATCAAAGGTTGTGATTGATTGAAGGTGGATCAATGGCTCCAAACCGCTTCGTGTGAGCAAATATGCATGATCAAGACTTCCATCTCGGATTGCGAAACATGCTAATGATCGAAGGCCTTCGATGGTTGAGATGAGATCCGGGGCAGATCTATGGCCAAAATTAATTTCGCGATATATACTTGTGTGGGTAAAACCACAATCTCAAATCGTGAAAAAGTGGTAGAGGTCGTGAAGATCAACGATCGTGATGAAAAAAGGGATAAATCTACGGCTGCTGTTCATTTCGCAATGCGAACTAGCATGGACAAATATCTAAGTTTCCCATTGCGAAAGATGGTGGGGCCCACTTGGATTGACGGCTGCATGAAAGGTCGATCTCGATCGACGGTTAAGAACGTGTCATGATCCAGAACTGCCCGCGGTGTTCAGAAGAGAGAAGTTGGCGGTATGATGAATGGAACTTGGATGGTGGACATAAAATATTCCTTTAATCGAATGACTGAGAAGACTCCTGAGGTACAGATTTCCCATCCAGTGTGAAGTTGACAGTAGAGGAGGTGTTCACACATGTAATATGCCCCATTGCAGATTGGCTAATTCCTCTGACGCCATTCGAGATATGCCTGAGGTGGAAGTCTTGTCCAGCAACACTTTTTTCTCGGTTCGCAAGTGTGGCACGTGGTTCGTTTCAAAGGAAGCCATGAGAGAGATAGAGGTTTGATTCACTAAGGCAACAAACCTAGCATTTACACAAGGCTGAGGGACGTGACGAACTAAAATAGCTCGACACCACCATCAAGGTAATTGAAAGGGTAGGAGATGGTCAAATCTGCAACCCTTGGAACCAACCTGGTAGCCACGTGGAAATGGTTCAAAATATTAGCCATACCAGATAATATGATTGAACATCAGGAGGGAAAATCCTTTCCCTGGCTCCACACATGCCACCATCTCAGCTACTTTAAAGGTATAGCCCTTCCTGAAGCCATTCCTGCTCGTACTATATAACACCATCTTCCAAAGATCGTTGAGACATGGAACTGTGTAGATGATAAGAGATATAGAGTTGAATTGTGAGAAGAGTCGAAGTCTTTCATAGACAACCATGACTATGTGGTTCAAGAAATTGGTTCAACAAGGGGTACTCTTGGTAGGAAAACATGAAATCTGTGTTCTGGTTATCCACACCAGAAAATCACCAACCACCGGGGCACAAATGTGAAATACTAAGATGGATTCACACACTTCTACACTACTCGGTCTCTAGATGTTCAGTGCATGGATTTTGACATCCCAGTGATGTCCCTCCAGCACTCCCGGCTACAGTCATGACCTCCGAAGTCCCAGCTCACAATGGTGGTAGAACTGTTGGAGCAAATGCTCATACTGGGACTAGGTGAGTCTAGAGCCTTCGACACCATTCCTAGAGGCTCCACTTGGATGTTTGGTAATGGGAGAGGAGAGGGTCAAACCCACACCTGGCTACATGGCTCGCAGAAGAATCCTCCTCGTAAGAGGAAGAAGACAGTACAAGGATGATAAGCTTCTTAAGTTGCTTATCATCACCAAGCATTTGGCCACCTTTTCTCCGTCCTCCTCCTATAACAGTTTTACCTAACGGATGATGAGGTCGAGAGAATGGTAGAGGAAAGGATTTAGGTCTTCTTGTAAGCCTTTGAGTGACATGTGCCAGCTGGACAAGGAGACGCAAAATAGGTCTAGGACAGCTTGTGTGGATGATTTACCATCAGCACGTCGCATGGGAGTCATTTTCATGAAGCAGGATGGTATGGGGATCTGTGCTATCAGGATGCGTTATCATGCACCGCATCTCCATAATGTTTGTTTATATTTGTAAAATGTGGCAATAGTCCACTCCTTGCACTATTAACGCCTGATGGAAACTTGTAACAACTTTAATTAGGTAGTCTTAGCAATAGGATTGTATAAAAATGCTCTGGATAGAGGGAGAAAGGAGTTAGTGAATTGGATTGGGAAACATTCCTGGGCCGAGGCTCCCCATTTGTAAAACTTGATGCCTATGTATGAATAAATTGCAATGAAAGAACTGTTTCTCATGGGAGAGATTCATGTGTCGTTGCTTTTCCCAATATGTAATTACCTTTATGTGTAAATGTGTTTCCTGTTTCCATTCCAGTTTGTTGATTGCTTTCATGTCTGCAACTTAGTGTATAATGGTTAGGAAGTCATACTCGCTATGCTCCTGGTGTTGTTCCAGGAATTTATCAATGGTTCTTCTAAAGTTGCATGGAATTCATCTCGCTGGTGCTCCATGCGATGGGCTGTCCCTTCTTGTCCTCTAATCACCTGCTAAATGTCTCCTGATTGGGAAATTAGCCTCTATCTTTCTTCTGTTTGCAATCCCACATCATTCTTTCCCTTTGTAATCATTTATTACACGGGTTTTGATTCCATTTTCCCATGGTTCCTTGCCCCTGTTAATTCCACCATGCACCTCTCCTCAACATACTTTGCCCCATTCAGGATCCTAACCCCCTGATCATCTCGATTGAAAATCCTATGCGGAGTAGACTCTGGTGACACACAAGATTGACAACCTTATGTGGAGTAGACTTTGGTGACAAACGAGAGATCCCTCTCTGACTGCGCAGGGCCGGAGGCGCAGTCTAAAGCGGTTCTATTGTTGCTCGGGAGCGTCCTCCCCTCGCTTGAATTTGGGGGCTCAAATCCCGGTGTTAACAGATTGTTTGGTCTATGAGACTAGTTACTTGATTGATATTTTTTTCTTTTTGACAAAGGTTTTATATATTCATGCTTGTATTGTTTTTAAACATTTTTTCTATGTTTGGAATTGCTATATGGTGAGATAATTGGAACGTATCAAAAGTCAAATCAAGAACATTAAATAGCAGTTTACATCACTGTAGTTTGAATACCTCTGTAGTTTTGTACAGAAGACTGCTAAAACTTTTAGTTCTGACTTTGTCCTTTAATCATATCGATTTTTCCTTCAATGCTTCTCTTTTTGCAATACGATTTAAGAGTTCTACAACCTGTTGTTCATTTATTCTCTTCCTGTTTTTTGTGTTCATCATACTTTAGTTAGAGTTCTAACATGGTGTGAGAGAAGAGATATTTCCTAACAGAAATTGTACACTTAAGTTCTACATGGAATTGGGTACATGGCAAGACCAGAATAAAGATATACTGGGAATAAAACCTGATTAATTAAAAATTACTTTAAAACCAAATTTTTGACTGCCTCAATTGGAAGGTTACAAAAACAAAGGTCAGAAAGATGTTCTATGGAAGAGAAGAATTTTCTCAACAAGCTCTCCAATCAAAACCTAATTATGCTTACATAGCTTTCTTATTATTCCATTCAGGAACAAGGATATTTGCAAGGTGGAAGCTAAGAATCCCCATTGTTTTATGTTAGATTATCTCAACTGTGGGATTTTAAAAGGCTTAATAGCTTCTACTTAGTTTTATCTGTTGCTTTGCAAACAATGTCTCTTTCTAGGATAAAAATTATTTGTGCCTTATATTCACATTATTAGAAGAGATACCAACATATGTAGACAAATAAAGGCTGGGAACGTTGCTTATCTTAAAAATCTGAAAGCTCAAATGTAATAGTTTAAAAGTGTTGATTTGTAAGTCTGACTCTAGTCATTATCTGAAATATACGCCTCCTTGTTTTTATGTCACTTAGAGGAAATTCTATCTTTTGATCTATTCTTCCAAGGCGCAACAAAGTAGGATCAAAACTTTCAATATGATTTGTTGCAAGAATAACCTTCACGTCTCCTCTTGCATCAAAACCATCTAGTTGATTTAGCAAATCCAACATAGTGTAAATTTTCCTTTAATATTCAACTAGGGCTAAATAGTGCATGCAAAATATCAACTGATAACCACACATGAATATATTTTACAGTATGCAGTGGAATATAAAACTGAGAAATAACTCACAACATCACATCATAATATTGACACTATTATTTTGGGTATGGAAACCTCCAAAAAAGCACAAGATGGGAAAAACGGTGCAACAGTAAGATATAGAATTTTTATGAGAAAATATGGAACTTTTACAATCACTGCAGTTCACCCAAACCTGGTGAATACAGTACCCGTTAGAATCACTCGTCAAATTCCAGCTAAACCTCAACACCCTCCTGTGTGAGTGTACAACCCAGCTGTACGAAGCTCGATGATCTTGTTGATCGCTCCTCCATCTTCTCACCTAAATCCTTTGTCTAAATTTCTCTCCTTGTATGTATCTTGTCTCTATCAAAATACAAGTGTGCTCTCTCCACCAATTGATCTCTCTTTTATAAATTTAGGTAAAGCGAAAACCCTAATTTCACTTTCACTTTAACTAGTGGTTCACTAAAGTTAATTTAGATCACTTTAATTTATTTCCCAAAGTAAACTTAGGAAAAGTAAATTAAATACAATTGGTTTCCTATTTTAAGTCTTCTGCATGCAAGAAGAGTTTCCTTGTTGCTACTAGTTTAACACTCCCTCTCAACGAGGAAGGGATTCGCTAGCAACCCCAACTTATGTCTGAACTTCACAAAACTCTATCTGTAAAGTGCCTTGTTGAAAATTTCCACCACCTACTCATCTGTCTGTACGTACTCCAACCGAATGGTTCCCCTCTGAACACAATATCTCAAGAAGTGGTATTTGATGTCTATGTGTTTGCTCTGGTCATGGAACACTGGATTCTCAGATAGCCTGACACCACTGTGATTATCATAGTGAACTACTGTAGCCTCTAGCTCAAACTCGAACAACCCTGCAAGTAACTTCCTCAGCCACATACCCTCACAAGCATCCATGCTGGTTGCCACGTATTCAGCCTCTGCTGAGCTCAATGCAACTAAATTCTGCTTCCTGCTGAACCAAGAGACAACCCCTAATCCGATGTTGAAACAATAGCCTGAAGTACTCTTCTAGTCCTCTACACATCTTTCCCAGTCAGCATCTGTGAAACCTGCTAACTATACACTCCCCCTGTGCTCATAAACGAATCCATACTCCATTGTACCTCTGATTTAGTGAAGTTTGTGCTTCATAGCTGTCCAATGCACTCTCAAAGGGTCCACCATGAACTGACTCAAATATTTGACTGCAAAGCTAATGTGTGGTTGAGTGTTGACCAGACCATATAAATAATCGATCCGATAAGATGACGATACAAGGTAGGATCAAATCCGTTTGATCCTGATGCATCAATATTCCTCTAGTTGGAAACTAGAGGTATGGCTATAGGATTGCAATCCTCCATCCTAAATCTCCTCGGGATCTCTACTACATACTTCCCTTGTCCGATGATGAAGCATCCATCTCTTTGCCAAACCTCCAAGCCCAAAAATTAATGCATCAACCCAAGGTCTTTCATCTCAAACTCTACTACAAGGTTGGACTTACAGTCTCCAATCGGCCTCTCATCTCCTGTCAAAAAGAGATCATCCACATATAAGACCAATATGAGAGGCACCTCACCTATCAAGAAGTAAAGTTTGTGGTCAGCTTCACTCTGCTGAAATTCCATCTCCCGCAGATAGCTGTCAATTTTTTAGTACCATGCTAGAGGTGCATGCTTGAGCCCGTAAAGAGCTCGATGCAGTCTGCATACATGCATCTCCTTGTTCTCCACATCAAATCCCTTTGGATACTCAATATACACCTCTTCCTTTATAAATCCGTTGAGGAAGGAAGTCTTGACGTCCATCTAATGGACATGCCAACCCATCTCAGCTGCTAGTGAGATAATGGTATGAATCGAAGAATACCTGAAAATAGGGGCGAAGGTCTCCTCATAATCAATACCCTCCTTCTGTGAAAACCCCTTTTCCACAAAGTGCACCTTGTACTTATCCACGCTTCCATATGTTGCATGCTTCACCTTGTAGATCCATTTGGATCCCACCACCTTTTTCCCTTGTGGCCTCGGCACAACCTCCCATACTTGGTTTTTCATAATGGAGTCATACTCCTCAACCATAGCTTCCTGCCACACATCATGTTGTGTAGCCTCCCCGATGCTAGAAGGTTGAGAGTTAATCAACTCTATTATCAGTGCCATATAACTAAGCCTCTCTGGTGGTACACTCCATCTAAAACATGTCTGTGGAGGATCTACCTGCCTAGAATCCTACACTGTGGATCTAAACCACTTAGGCCTTGGCCTAGTGCCAATATATTATGGCTATTGGATATCCATCTCTTGCTACAGCTCATCCTTCAAGTCAATGACTGAAGGATCCTGTCCACCTGACTCCCTCTGACCACTAGAACCTATGCTCTATGTCTGTACCTGTACCTGTACATCCAACTCCTCCAACTTGACTCCCAACTCCTATGCTAGTTGCTGCTCTGCTAGTAATTCCAGAGATCTCTGAAAGATCTCTGAAAGGCCCTATTCTCATCAAACTAGACATCCATGCTCACAATGATCCTCCTACGAGCAGGAATGTAAACTCTATATGCCTTCGAAATCTCGCTGTAACCAACAAGTAACCCCTTCTCTCCAAAAGGGTCCAGCTTCTTCCTATTGTTAGCATGAACATGACAATATCAAGCACTACCGAATAAGCGAATGTGACTCACATCTGGCCTAGTGCTTGTGAAGACCTCCTATAGTGTCTTCCTCCCCAAGGTTATGTGGGGACACCTATTATGAATGTATACTGCAGTCCTATATGCCTTAGCCCATAAGAATAGTGGTAATCCTTAATCAAATAGCATGGCCTTGGCTTGTCCAACCATAGTCTTGTTCTTCCACTCTGCAATTCCATTCTGCTATGGGGTATGGGGCACAGTGTGCTCCTTCTTGATCCCCTCAGTTGAACAATACTCCATGAACTCATTGGAAGCGTACTCACCCCCATTGTCTATCCTCAACACTCAAATCTTCCTTCTTGTTTGGTTCTCCACAAGAGTATTGAACTCTCGAAACCTCTCAAAGACCTCTAACTTGGCCTTCAGGAAATAGATCCAGATTTTCCTAGAATAGTCATCAATGAAGGTTACACAGTAACTGTAACCACTGAACGAATGGACACTCATAGGTATGTATACATCAAAATGCACCAAGTCCAAGGGATCCTTAGACTTGTGCTCACCCTGTGGGAAAGGCTTCCTGATGTTTTTCCCCAAAGCATAAACCTTGTAGTGGTTATGCTTTTCCTCCTGTACCTGAGGAACTCCAATGACTTCCTGTCTCAAATGCTTCAGTGCTCCATGGTGTAAGTGTGGCATCCTCCTATGCCACAACTCACCCTAACTACTATTGTTGCTGTTGACTAGAGCCTTCGCAGGCTCAAAGTGTAATTTGTACACTTTCCTACTCCTACCAATCACCCAATCCAAGCTCCTATCTGACCCCTTGGACCTGATATACACTCTATGGTCATGGAAATTCACCTGATATCCCTTATCCTCCAGAGTGGATACTAATATAATGTTCTTGGTCAGTCCTGGAACATATAACACATCAACAAAACTAAGGGGTTTTCTAGACTCCCTCTCAAATGAAATGGTGCCAACTCCCTGCACCTGATACCGTGCATCATCACCTACCTCAACATGGATCCTTATTCCACCCTCCTGCAAGTCTCTGAAGAATATCTTATGTCCAGTCATGTGACTAGAACCTCCACTGTCAATGTACCATATGTTTCTCCCTGTGGTGCTTGACATGCAATCTATCAAGCAAAACTCCTCATCGAAGTTCCTACTGAACTCATCCACCTCTACAGATCCATCCATCTGAGTGTTACTCTTCTTCTTCTTGTCTGGGCACTGGGAGGAAAAGTGTCCCTGCTTGTGGCAGATAAAACACTTGACCTTTGATATGTCAAGGCTCTTCTTACCATCCTTCTTCCTCTTTGCCTTCCCCTTGCTCTTCCCTGTAAGGGCTAGAGCCTCCTCATCCACAATCTATGGGGCACTGCTGGATGAGCCTGATCCTTGAACCATGCGGGTCTCCTCCTACACAAATTCATCCCATAGTCTCTTCCAATCGGGGAGCTTCTCCCTAGCCACAACACCTTTGAAAAAGGTGTCCCATGGCTTAGAGAAGCCATTGAGGGCTATCCAAACTAGCGCCTCATCCACTGTCTTAGAGCCAATAGCTCCAAGTTCGTCCTTGATCTGTGTGAACCTCATGAGATAAGGCACCACTCCTTCTCCCTTTGCCATCTTGGTGCTGCGCATCCTCTCTTACAACACCATCTTTCGGTTCTCATTCTTGCTTTGGTACAGACTCTCCAAAGCCATCCACATCTCTATTGCAGTCTTCTTACCAGAAAGGTGAGGGACTATATGGTCCTTCACTCCATCCATGATAATTAGCATGGCTCTGGAATCAATCTTCTTCCAAGATGCTAAATCTGCTGGATATGTGGGTGCAACCCTCGTGGAGTCAATGTGCTCCTCTGCATCACTGACACCCAAGATCCTTGTGATCCTTTCTTTCCATGTAGGAAAGTTCTGAGCACCCTTGATTCTATCCTCAAATCTCAACTGCACGGCCATAGTGAAGTGTACATGTCAAACCCTAGATATGGAAGTCTTGGTTTGTGTCTTCCTATAGATCTGCCCCTAATCTATCACTGCTGCTACAAATCTCTCAGCTTTAGCTCACTAGAGCTCTGATACCATGTAAATTTTCCTTTAATATTCAACTAGGGCTAAACAGTGCATGCAAAATATCAACTGATAACCACACATGAATATCTTTTACAGTATGCAGCGGAATATAAAACTAAGAAATAACTCACAACATGACATCACAATATTGACACTATTATTTTGGGTATGAAAACCCCCAGAAAAAACCAATATGGGAAAACCGGTGCAACAGTTAGATATAGATTTTATTATGAGAAAATATGGAACTTTTACAATCACTGCAAATTCCCCCAAACTTGGCAAATGTAGTACCCAGAAGAATCACTGGGAAAATCCTAGCTAAACCTCAACACCCTCCTATGTGAGTGTACGGCCCACCTATACGAAGCTCGATGATCCTGCTGCTCGCTCCTCCATCATCTCGGCTAAATTCTCTGTCTAACTTTCTCTCCTTGTCTGTATCCTGTCTCTATCGGAATACAAGTGTGTTCTCTCCACCAATTGATCTCTCGTTTATAACTCTAGGTAAAGCGAAAACCCTAATTTTAGTTTCACTTTAACTAGTGGTAAAGCAAAAACTCTAATTTCACTTTCACTTTAACTAGTGGTTCACTAAAGTTAATTTAGATCAATTTAATTTATTTTCCAAAGTAAACTTAGGAAAAGTAAATTAAATACAACTGGTTTCCTATTTTAAGTCTTCTGCATGCAAGAACACATGCATGTAGGAAGACCTTCATTGTTTCTACTAGTTTAACACATAGTTCATTGAATTTCACGCTCACCACCTGAATGTGTGTCATATCTGCAAATAAACAACCCAGGGAAGAAGGTAATAAGTGGTAAAAACACTAAATTTAGTTAATTGAGATGGAGGTAACAAAGGGAGATACCTTTTTGTTCTAACTGCATCAATTTCACCAATGCAAACAATTGAAGGAGGAAGTTCATCAACAACCCGAAACAACTCTCTGACTAACTTAGGACCATCCCCTAAATATTTATAAATAAGTTCACTTCCAACAACACGCAAGAATGTTGCTGAAGTCGAATTATCCACGGCCTGCACCAATTTAAAACTCATGATATTTTAAGTTGAATTTTAGAGTAGATATCAATCATCAAATTTAAAATCTATGTATAATTCAAATATCAAGAATCCGAGTTTCTCCTATCAAGCTTCACCTTGTGGGTTAAGGAATAAAAAAATGTAATATCTATTCAGGGAAAAATATACAGAACAAGATCACACAATTGGAGAACCTTTCCAGTGAAATCCTCCAAAAAAGTAAGAAAGCAACTCTAGGTTTTAAGAATTTTTACAATTACTGAGATTTTGGAAGTACCAAGTTTAAGTTTTTCTTTCTTTGCATCTTTAATGAATAACCGTAAAAAGAGGAAATTCTGTGCATCTTCAATATTTGATAGCTTGAGGTCTTGAATAAGATACAATAGTTCCAAGCATTTCACTATGTGTAATGTGTGTAGGAAGTGGAGACAACAAAAAAGGATCAAGTGCAAGGGAAGAGGTAGTGAGGTATCCACTGCGAGATAATAATGTCTTAGAGCACCTATAGGTGGAAGGTGTTGAGCAATTGAAGTGAAATGGATCAATAGAGTAGATGATTCTGGTGATAATGTGGAAATAGTTCACATAAATATATCACAAAAACATAAGATACAGGTGGGTGATAAAGAGTAGCTGCAAGGCATGGTAATAAAGGTATTATTTCAATAGTTTTTCCCAGAAAATATATTCCCTATTTGCAAAATGGAATACAATTTGATATGGTATTAAATTTGAGAGGTGCCTCCCTCCTCAAGCAAAATAGGATACATGTTCAATCGTAGATTGGTCAATACAATTTCTTATTCTTTAAACTAGAAATATTTTCTTATCTTACCAGTACCACCTATAATGTTGTTACTTTT
>LPNX011005680.1:55793-66646 GCA_001517045.1 Pseudotsuga menziesii
CAAAAAAATCAGGCTAGATGTGGTAGAGGGGAAATACTTCATCTCTCAGATTCACACTAATTCAAAAGTGCAATGAGTTTTGGTTCCAGAACCAACAATTACGCTGAGCTCTTCTCTCTTAAAATCCTTCTTGGCTTTGCTAAAAATAAAAACTGTCAAGCAATTCAAGTTTTCGGTGACTTGATGCTAGTGATTAACTGGATCAAGGGGGCACAGAGATGTGGGAACACAAATTTGGAACCATTGCTACCTGAAGTTTCACACATAATCTTCAGTTTTGATGATTTTTCTTTTATGCATATTTACAGGGAAAATAACTCAGGAGTAGATTAACTTTCTGAAGAGGTCCTATATTTGGTTCAAGGATAAATAAGAATCTTAGAGGTGGATAATGATACACAATACCAGTTTTATCAAAGACCTTTCAAGGAAATCAAGGGACACCCTCCTTCAATTAGGGATGACTGATTTTTAGATTGTTTTTCTCTTGCTCGTGGACAGCTTGAAGGCTATGACCTTTATTGACTGTGTATTTATTACAGAGCGGGATCTTGTTGAAGAATATCTATTAGCTCAGCACATATTGTAATGCCTTGCATATACCTAAACCCAGCTTTTTTAGGACTGATAGATGGGCCTCCAGAAGGCATATTTGCTTCAATCTCTCTAATATCGAAATATATGCAGACAACATATATTGAAAATATGTAATTTTGTACCTCTATTCTTGGAGACAATAAAATTACATTTTTTTTCTCTAGAAAATAAAGAAAAAACTTGTTCAGGAGAAAAAGAATCTGTCCTCAAGAAAAAATACCTCAAAGAGGAGAACAAATGGTGGTGTGCAACTACTCATTGGAAATCCAACATAATGCCCTTCGCAACACCCCAAACAGAATTGCAAATTGATATAGTATGCAGCATATATGGCCAAAACTCTAAGACCTTTTTAGATTACAAATTTGAAAAATAAATCAATCCAATAACCTCCAAACAAAGGTTCTAATACACCCCTTTTTAAAAAGATTTTATTATAAAATGTCAATAATCAATCCTACGTAGGAGTACGAAGGTCGCCCTTTCAACAATTTGGCAAGTTATCAATTCTCATATGTCACAATACTTGGAAAAGAGAGATGCAAAAAGGTATTCTAGATCATGTTGAGGATAGTGACATGAGAGAAATCCCTCCATTGGTTGTAGTGTGATCTATCCTCAAGGAAGAAGATCTCAAAGAGGAGAACAAATTGTGGTGTGCAAATACTCATTGGAAGGACAACATTTACATTAGAGATAAGCATGGAATCATATTGCTTTAATAGGTGACATTTGGAACCTGAAATAGAGCATAATAATCCTTACATCATCCTATACCATGTTAGTATCATTTGACTTGTCTTCAAGTACTGGTTCAGATGCAACCAAAGGCTCTTTCATTTCAGATGGCCCAATGTCCACATTTTTTGCATTTGCAAGTCTGTCAAGATCCATTTGATTGACTGCATATGTAGATAATGAATTCTTATCAATAACCAAATGGGATGGTTGTTCAATTGCTGCCTCATAATCTGGAGTGACTTCAGCTAAAACTTGGTTACCATCTATACTAGGCTTTGACGATGAATGTGAACTTTTCATGGCTAGGAAACCATTCTCGGAACTAGTTTTTGGATGTCCATCTTCAGGGTTTTTTGGAATTTGGGAAGCACTTAAAAGATTATCCATAGCATTTACGTTTTCCTGTAATGTAGTAACTATTGGCTTGTTAGATGAAGGGAACCCCGTTTGGCTGGATGCACATGAAGGAATAAGATCTTGCCCTTGCTGACACCCTGAGTCTGATTTGGTCACATTTTTCATCTTAAGGTAATTTGCACTAAAATGATCTTGTGTTACCAAAATAGAGGATGATGAAACCACTTCCTGCAATATGTTTCCTTCAATAATATATTTGTCCCAATTTTCCTTTTGCAGAGGTGAACCAGCCAGAGGGAGCTCTACTAGGATAGACCTGACTGTGAACTTCATGGATTATGTATAAGGTATGTTTGACAATTTTCTAGGTGAGAATCTGTACATACATCTACATATTGGAGGTTAGAATTTGTAGATATCCTAGAAATATCAGTAGCATGGTCTTGCAGAGCCAATGTTCCCTTCTCCGAGGCAAATTTGACCTCATCAATGATATCTACAGTTCCACCCGAGTCCACCTGCTTAACAACCATGCCAGGTATTCCTTCCAAATTATAAGCAGAATTTGTATCTAAAATTCTCAATCAATTTCAAAAGATTATCTATTGGATTGCATACCTTTTCTTGTGTACTCTGATTACCCATGACAAAGTTAATTTACTCACATTTAATATTGCATAAATCATCATTGTTTTGCATTTTTGATATATTTTCTTTGTGCTCACTGGAAATAACATGTATATCCAGACTAGAATCTGGTACCAAATCAGGTGAGATGTAAACAGTTTCTCCCAACTGTTCATTTGATTTAATTTCAGTTTGACTTGTCTAGCCTACCATACTTGTCAAAACATTAGAATGCATATCTAATTTTTCTTTTTCCACTCTCTCAGTAGCACAAGGATTGTTTAAGTCTGTCTCATTTCCAACATTTTCTTTTCTCAAAGGAAGCTTCTTACCAAGTTCAACAGTCTCCTTCATATCAATACCATCACAACAATCCTGGGCATTCAAATCAATAATTGGGGATATGTCCTTTGATCCTGAAACATTCAAATAAATTCCCACAGTTGATTCACAAGGCAAAGAACCACCCTGTGATGCTTTCTGGGGTTCTTGAGAAGAATATCATTCCATATGATTCCATTTTGGCTACTCTCTAAATGAACTAAGATTGTTCTTACAATATGGTGGTGAGGAATCTGTACGCATGACAACCTTTTCACTTTCCCCTATCATATTTTCACGATATGCTTTTCCCATTTCATGGTCATAATCTAAATTGTTACTTGCCAAGTCTCCAGTATTTTATTTAAATTCCCTTGGTCTCTTTAACTGATCATGAATTCTTCTGCTGACACTAACAACAGTTTCTTCAATTTCATTAAAATCCTTTTTATATTAATTTCTTATATTTCCTTTATCAGACATGTCCTTCCCTGTTCTCCTGCTAGTTGATTGTATTTGAGATGAGTTATCACCACAAGAAACATAAAGGAACCACCTCCACAAGGAACCCTCATCCTAACCACCTCCTTTGATTCATCACTCTAGAACCTCAAGTGGATCTACCACATCACTCCCCATCTCAATGTCCTTGAATTGGTACTCCAATATATTGATTGCAAATAAATCCTATTGATCAAATTCTTATGGTCCTATACTTTTGTGGTCGAGGACAAGTTGACCTCACTAGTGACACCCACTGCATGGAATTCATATACTGCAATTTGTGTTGCACCCACTAGTGATGTAAATTCTGTCATGTGCTCAAATACCCAAGTCAACAACAATGTACCATGACTTACAAATTACATTCCATTATTGTGCATAAGATATGATAGATGTATTCTACCCATAGCCACTAGTGATGTCAATTATGTCATGTTCTCAAATACCTAAGTCAACAACAATGTACCATGACTTACAAGCTACAATCCATCATTGTGTATATGATATGATGGGGATGCATTCTGCCCAATTATGCCTCATGACTAGTACACAAGTTTCCACCCTAAGCCACCACTTGATAGGTATGCTACTAGTACTCTAGTTGTTTCACAATTATAGCAACCATACACATTAGCACAAAAAATTTGGAAATATCTCAACTCCATATTCTCCTAAATGAAGTATATTTGTACAACATGATATGCACAAAATGAAGCTTTGCAACACAAGTATTAATCTATTACAACAAACTACTAACCACCAACCCATTTACAATTCTAGGGTCACATAAATTTAATATACTAAGAAAATACAAAACCATGACCTATAAGTGTGAATAAAATTTGGAATTATGCGACCATTGTTGCAAACTTAAAATTACACTACTTCTCAGGGATAAATTCTAATTAGCTCGAATCATGGACTTGATCAAACTTTGACTCCTTCCGAGATTATTCACCCCTCATCATACACTTAAGGGTTGAGGGAAACTCAAATGAAACAATTAAGGACAAGAAAATTAGATGATTTTAGGAACAACAAACAATGGATAAGTTTAGATATGAATTCTTACAAATTGTTTGCTTGCAAGAACAAGTGTTCCAGACAAAAAGGTCAAAAAGGGACCATAAAGGAACTAAAAAGTAGCAATATGTCAAGCTCAATTCAAAAAAGAAACCTTCCAAATTCATCCAATTGATTTTGGCATGTCAGTTGATGTGGTCCATTTACTTTCCTACAACATGATTGAATCTTATTATTTGACTTTTAGATCGACATTTTGTTTAGCAAATGCAAATTCTATTCTAGATTTTGTGATTTTTTCTGCTTCAACTTGCATATATCAGTGGGTATCTTCATCATATGAAAATTAAGGAATTTCAGTTGACAATTTTGTTTTGTTTTTCTTTGGAAACTAAACAAAACTAATTCAGTTCTCCAAGGCTATTAGAATGTTTTCTTTAACAGTAACAATTTCATAATATAGTGAACTAGAAGGATTGGTAACTTGGTCCACAACAGTCATCTATAACATCTACCTGATATTTACAGACTAATTAGTCAGAATGCATGATCATAAGAAAAAAACAATTGTTTAAAACTGTAGTGCACCTGGTGCAAGTGGCCTCCTTCAATTTTTTTCCTATTCACTTCTTGGTTGTCTTTGGTAGCACTCTTTTGAGCTGCTTTTTATTTCCTCAATAACATGTCCTTAATGCACCTGATCATCAAAAAATGTAAAAATAAAGTGAAAACTGCTATAATTGAGGATCATAATAAAAATAAGTTATCTCTTTCAAGGAGTGCTCCAATATTTAACCATATCCTCTAAAGTTAACAGTCTCAAAATGATATTAACCAAAAGAAACTCTCCACCAAAGTTCCTACATAAACCAGTTACCTTGCTTTTTCTTGCTTGGTATTCTTAACTTATTTTGCCCCACATATACTCGAATCAAGCCTCTTTTCCAAGTGGCTTGTTGTAGGTTTTGTTAAATTTGACTTTCTTGATAAAGGTGGAATTCTTTTAACAGTCGGTTGTGTTGCATTTACATTAACTTGCCCTTTAAGAGCACAAAGGTCCATGTCTAAGCTCCACGGTACAAAAACACAAGAATCAATAACACAAATATCAACAGTAATATAGGACATCAAATCAACAAAGGGAACAAATGATTAATTAAAACAAGTAGCACTAAGTATATGTTTTTTATTAGTGTTGTCAGAAGACCCGTGTTTTTCTTGCTATAGTGAAGCTGAATCTAGCTTGCATTGCACATAGATATCCAACTTCCTTCTAAAAATAAAGTTGGGTAAAGTAACAGGGGAATAAATATTGTTGGGAATGAAGCTTCATATACGCTAATAAGTGGTACATTTCCAGGACATTATTCTCTTGAATGAGTTACATGGTCACATTCACAATTGCAAATGAAAATTTTCCCACAGAAAACAATATAGGAAGAGTTTGAGCAACTTTTTCCAATTTAAGTGATAGAATATCTAAAATATGGATCAACACATTAATTACTGACATTTATGTTACAAAAATAATTAGCATTAAAGAGAGAATCAACTGTGATTATGAACTTACAGTCAGCAAAATATAACAAGTTAAATCTTACCTTCAGTCGTGTCTCTTCCTTGATTGGAGCTAGGAACATCATTATTCATAGCACTGCCAACCAAGTTCGTGGCAAGACAACATATTTCAACATGTTGGTCGTCCTAAAGACTGCATTTTATTTAATCATGAGATGATTCTATTTCTTAATTTTTTCCACATATGTTGCATAGAAAAGGATAAGTGAATAAATTTAAAATTTAATGCTAGTTGAGTTTCAATCACTCAGAGACAGAAAAAGAGACACCCAAAAATATATGCTCAAATGTCATCCAGAAATAATATTCTTCCAATAGCTATTTTTTTAACCAAAGCTTAGTACGTTATATCTATGGGGCCAAAAGAGTGTCTATGATTCTAAATATTTTAGAATATTTTCATATCAGTCAAATCAATCGATCTAGACAATGTGAGATCCTTCCCCAAAAAAGAGTATCCATTTTTAACACGAACCCAATTTAGACTTCTGTAGAGGATCAAATGATACTATCATAGCAATGAAGGAAGCATAATTGCTCTGAATATTGTTTACTCTTTAGCATCACCCATTTCAACCTTATTCATCTATTGGACCTCTTTAAACTTCAAAGTAGCTCTTTAAATTTTAAAAATATTTCTCTATGATATTTTTTTTATCATAAGACTTTTTACATTAATTAAATTTCAAATTTTCTAATCATTTTAATATATTTGATTCCTCTGGCATACTGACTAATTTCATCTTTTCTAAGTATCGTTTCCAGTTTCATGCAAGACTATTTTATGTTTCAAGCTTCAATTAACGACACTTTCAACTACAAATGTCCACAATACATATAGAGTAGGAAGATAGTTTGAGTGGCTTACATCCTATTGCCAACATTCTGCATGAAAGAATACAACATACATACTGTAGTGGGATGAGACACCCATGCAAACAATGCTAAATCCATGGAAAAAGGTATTAACTCTAACATACAAAACCATCAAATCATGTTAATGTTGGAGAGAAGAATAATGAAAAGACATCAATTTGGAACTTGCACCTTATTGTCTGCTTTAGGATTGGCAACGATTTCAGACATGTATTAAACCTTATGTAGCATCTTTTCTATGTAAAGAGTTAGGGTGAAAATCCAAGCACACACATGAAATAGCCTATGCTAGTTTGCAATAACAATTTGTTGTGAAAGGCATAACCATTGATATTAACTCCAAACCTCAACACTCCAACCAACATTTGAATTTAATCATAATCTCAACATCATCAATCCAAAAAATATAGATTTGACTAGTACATGGAGATAGATTTTGAGTTTCTCATGACATGCAACAGACCAACACACCATATGATACAGTGTTTGAATGGGAATTTTTTCCATAGAATACAAGGAAAACAAAGTTTTCTGGCCATTTCTTTTTATATTGGAGCGATAGGCCTTACCACAAGCTTCATAAATATTATGTCTGAAAAAAATATCTTCGATGGGCATAATCTGACACAAATGGGAATCAATTAGAACTAGCTGTGAAAAATAGAGATTCTGGATTTTGAATACTTAATAAAAGAAGAGTATTGATATGGAACGTAATCCTACAATATTCCACAGTAGCAAGATAGCTTGAAACATCACATAAATAACCACTACAAGCCAAGCAGGGCCCAAAGGGCATAACACCAAGACCATTTATTGTTAGTTTTTCAACATTAAGCTAGCATTATTAGGATCTTTAACTAAGAGAATAACAAGTACAACAATCAAACACAAGAGACAATGAACACAGTGTTTTTCCTTGGGGAAACCATAAATGGAGAAAACCCCGCAACTTCCTCAGAGATCGAATCAACACCAAAATAGAAAAGCCCAAAACAGTAAGTGATCTCCCGACAGTAGTAACCTTCTTCTTATCTAGCTCCAGTGTCTTCTCCTTCCTCAACTATGCACTACACTTGAGTGTGTATGTGATTTGTACTAAATAGAGAGTCCATCTCTCTATTTATACTAATCCCGGCATGACTAAAACCCTACTAGGGCTGACCTCTCTAGGAGAGTCTAATAACCCTAGTGCCCCAGAACTGCAGGGAATTTAACGCTTAAACAATAGGAGGGTTACCCACAATGACTTGACATGACTTGTTTACATTATAGATCCTCCCGATCAGAACATCGGGGCATGACAACATGACTCAATTACATAATAGATACATCCCGGAATAAACATCGGGTTACAAGACATAAGATACATACATGAATACATTGTGAAGTTACAAATACATCAACACTCCCTCTTAAATAGGAAGGTATTCTTTTGGCACAATTTTCAGCACTGTTCTTCTTCTCTTCATCAACTGGATCATCCCATCATCTTAATCTTCAAGTCTTCTTAGTCTTCAAGTCTTTTTTGTCTTTGAGTCTTCTTCGTCTTCGAGTCTTCAAGTCATCTTCTTCTTCAAGTATTCTTCATCACGAGATCTGCATCATCATGACTACTGGCTCATGACTGCTAGATCATCATCACATCTAGATCATCGCTCAATCTGGATCATCATCAAGTCTGGATCATCATCACTTGATCTGGATCATCATCACAACTAGATCGTCACTTGATCTGGATCGTCATCAAGTCTGGATCAACACATATGGATCACTTGATCTGGATCATCATCAAGTCTGGATCATCATCATATGCTATCTCATAATGGTGCTATCTCTATTCTTCTCGTCACAGGAAGTTCTACAAAGTCAATACTGTAGGCCTACCCTTCATGTAGGTCTTCATCAGTGCTTATATCTAACACTTAAGTCAAAATGGCCCACCCAGCTCTTACATGTGACCTCATCTTGTCAAAAAGGCACACCCAGCACTCACATATGACCTCATCTTGTCAGAAAGGCCCAACAATCACATCTAACCATGTGTAAACACATCGTGCCAGAATGGCTCAGCACTTATATCCGACCATGTGCAAGCACACCGCATCGAAAAGGCTCTGCACTTACATCCAACCTCATCCTATCAGAAAGGAACAACACTTACAGTTGACCATGCTCAAAAGCACCGCATCGAAAGGCCTTAGCACTTACAATCCGACCATGCTCAAAAGCACCGCATCGGAAAGGGCTCTGCACTTACAATCCAACCATGCTCGAGAGCACCGCATCAGAAAGGGCATGCACTCACATCTGATCATGGAGGAATTAATCCTACCATCGCATCAGAATGGCCCCTAGTCCCAGACTGAGCTACCTGGTAACTGACCAGGTGCCTCCATTCCCAGAATGGAAGTTTCCCTTACATCTGACCTACTCGTCAGAATGGCCAACACTCACATCTGACATGGGAGGAACCTAATTCTTTAGCCATGATAGAATGGTTCAGCCCTTACATCTAATCAAGTGGTAACACATCCCTCTATCACATCAGAATGGCTTCTCAGTCCTAGACTGAGTTTTCCTGATAACTGACCAGGCACCTCCATTCCTAGAATGGCAATAGCACTCATATCTGACATGGAAGGAACCTAAATTCTCTGACCATGACAAAATGGCTTAGCCCTTACATCTGACCATGGAAGGAACCAATCCTCTCACCATGTTAGAATGGATATGGGTCTCATCCCTTTTCCTTGGAGGAAACCTCGATCTGGAGAACACCAAGCTTCTCCTTGAAGTACTCGAAATTTAGCCTAGCCAATGGCTTCATCAATACATGATCTATCTGTTCCTCCATCACAACATACTAGAGCTTCGTTGCTCCCCTTTACACCATATCCCTGATATAGTGATACTTGATCTCGATATGCTTTGACTTGTCATGGAACACTGGATTCTCTAACAACTTCACACAACTCTGGTTGTCACAATGTATATAAGTAGCATCCAATTGGAGATCAAATATATCAGACAGTAGCTTCCTCAACCATACTTCCTTAAAACTAGTTGAACAAGCTATGACATACTCTACTTCAGCTGTACTCAGTGCCACATAGGATTGCTTCCTTCTAAACCAAGAGATCATGCCTGATCCCATACTAAAGCAACACCCTGAAGTGCTCTTCCTATCGATGGCACTGCCTACCCAATCTGAATCAACATAACCCTCCAGGTTAATCTTCTAATTTGACTCATACTTGAGCCCATAATCAACTTACCCCTTAGGTACCTAGGAATGTGCTTTGTAGCAATCAAGTGAACATTTCTCGGATCTGTCAAGAACTGGCTCAAGGTGTTCACAGAAAAGCAAATGTCTAGTCAGACTCATGTTCGTTAGGTACATCAAGGACCCAATCATTTGACGATACATCGTAGCATCAACCGATTCTGATGAAGCATCACTCAATAGCTTCAGGTTCAATGCCATAGGTGTGGTCATGGCTTTGCAGTCCATCATCCCAAACCTCTTTAGGATCTCTACTGCATACTTCCCTTGTCCAAGAATTATTCCATCTGGATTCTGCCACACATCCATGCCTAGGAAATAATGCATCATACCCAAGTCCTTCATCTTGAACTCGACAGCAAGCTTTCTCTTTGTATCAGCAATCAACCCATCCATACTTGTCACAAATAGATCGTCTACATATAGTAGGAGCATCACTGGGTTTCCATCTTCAATATTGTAGTAAAGGTTGGAATCTGCTTTACTCTTGGTAAAGCCCAAATTTGATAGAAAGCTGTCAATTTTTCCGTACCAAGTCCTGGGTTCCTGTTTCAAACCGTACAGGGCTTTCTTCGATCTGCATACATGAGACTCTCTGCCATGTGTCTCAAAACTGAGAGGTTGTTCTACATACACTTCCTCTTCCACTACACCATTCAAGAAAGAAGTCTTGACATCCATCTGGTATATCTTCCATTTCATCACTACAGCCAGAGCTAGTACTAATCTGATGGAAGTGTATCTGGCTACAGGGGCAAAGGTTTCTTCATAATCTATTCCTTCTTTATGAGATAAACCTCGAGACACAAATCTTTCCTTATACTTTTCAATGTTACCATCTGCCGCATGCTTGATCTTGTAGATCCATTTGGAAGTTACAACTGACTTCCCTTCTGGTCTTGGGACAACATCCCAAACATCATTCTTCATGATCGATTGGTAC
>LPNX011005684.1:1519-12497 GCA_001517045.1 Pseudotsuga menziesii
TCCCGAAAGCCCCTTCCCCCTAGTGGATTCGTCGCCAAATGTCGTTTTAGTCGTTCGAAGCTTTCAGTCGTTAATCCTTTCAATTATAACCATAACTTAACAGAGGTTTATAGTGGATACTTACAGTGATGCTTACTTACACTGTGAGTTCTAGGTCAAGGTGGCGAGGGATGTTACAATTTTAATGTTAAGAAGATAGCACGATTGAATTAGAATTCATACTTTAAGTTTTTTCTCTGTTTTCTCAAGGTCTTGATTATGTTTTGGGTGAGACCTTCTTCCTTCTTGAAGGATTGAAATTTCTATCACATCTAAACTATATTGGATCTTTCTTGACCCTTGCATAAGGAACCTGGACTCAAAACAAGTTATACAACTTCACAAGAACATGACATTGTTCTCATTTTTTTTTGCAATCAATTTTAATAGCTAGTTTTACTTGACCATTTCAAAAAGTGTGTATGGTACACCATTTTTTATTTTGAGCCATTTTTTTGTGATTTTGAAATTTCTTGGTCATAAAAAAATTATATTTCATTTACAAATGTGTTTTTTCAAATTTTAAAATTTTACAAAAAAGATATACATTTAGTAGCTAATTATAATGGAAAAAAAATACATATTTTCATTTTTAAAACATTTATAAGCTACTTAGAATGAAAAATATATACATTTTGGAAGTTTTTTCTTCAACTTTTCTCTTAAGTAAGTCATTTTTTCGGCAATTTTGTTAATTTTTTGAGAAAACAAAGATATTTCAAACAATTTTTTTTTAAAATCAGCTATTTTATGTATAAAAATGATACTCATTAACACTATTTTTCATAAGGTAATGATTCACATAAATTCAAAAAATAAATTATACCATATATTTGTAAAAAACATATTAAATACATAATATTTATTCTCAAAATAAAATCTTAAGTGAAAATATTACCAAAATATCTTATCAAAAATTTGTGAAGTTTGATATTTTTCTCACCCACATAAAAGTAATAAAAATATTAAAAATGTCCTTTAATAAAAAATATACTTAAAAAACTAAAATTTACAATTTACAATAAACTATAAAACCTACATCAAAACATTTAAATCCCATAAAAAAACAAATACAACACCTACATTATAAAATTAAATTTAAAAAATAAATGAAACAAATATAATAGGTATAACATAAAATTAAATTTCAAAACAATATACTATAAAACATGTAATATATAATAAAATTTCAAAACAAAATATGAAAAACAATATAATAAAAAAATGTTTAAGTTTTATGAAGTTTTAAGGGTATGTTTCGGAGTTTTTTTTGTGTATGAGGCGAGGCTCTTAATCATGGCCTGATTATGAGAATCTTGCCACCCCTTAAACACCACTCCAAGTAGTGGTGGAGTGATGCTTAAAGGATGGCACAATTCTGGGAATCACCCCACCCTAAGACCTTCCTCAACCCATTAAACTTACCATTTAATGAGATTTTGTGTTTTGAATTATTTTTTCTTTCTTTAACAATAATGTCTTATAATATTAACATTTTTAAATGGTTATGATTTTTTTTTAGGTTGTTTTTTAATATTTGTCATAATTTTAACATTTATTTGGTTAGGTTTTTTTATTGTTTTTTAATACTTTGTTATAATATGAACATTTACTTATTTTTCTTATTTGTATTATTTTAGTTTAGATTTTTTTAGGCCTTTTATTTGTTTATTATTTGTATTTTTAAATGTTTTGTGAGGATTTAAAATTAAAATGTATTTTAAACAAAAATTGTAAATTTTTAATTATTGTATTTTAGTTGTATCTTAATGTTTTCTATCTTTATTTTTTTCATTATTTAATAGTTTTTAATGTGTTTTATGTTATAACAAGTTATACTAATTGATGAGAACCTCACATTGTTCTCATTTTTTGGGGGATCAATTTTAGTAGTTGTTTTTACCTGAGTTTCAAAAAGTGTGTATACCAATAACAATATTTTTCAATTTGAACCATTTAGTAACTAGTAATAATGAAAATAATATATATTTTCAAATTTTGTATGGCTAGAATTCTCGTTTTGAGTATAAAGTTCTCGTCAAGTTGTATAACATGTTTCAACATATTTCCAATCATAACCATAATTTTCTTAAAGTGCGGAAGCCTTGGTGAATCTTATTAATTGTTAATTTCCAATCATAAAAAAATTTGATGATATTTTTGTAAGATTATTCAAATTTGTAAGGATTTTATATAGTTTTTACACAATTTTGGTGATGTATAGAGTAAAATATTTTTATCCTATGAAATTTGGGGTGAATCCATGTACATGGTTAAATTTTTTTATCAAGGTACATTGAGAGAGTCACTTTTCCAAATGACCATTTGAGCTATTTGAAGCTCCTATCTAGATTTTAGGAGGACGATCAAGAATTTGTATAAACTTCTGATTTAGTCCTTGACTAAGGGTTTAACCCTTGATTGAGGGTTTGGATAGGTTAAAAAATGTTCGATCGACAACTAATATTAAAAGAGGTTGATTGATCTTCTAGAATTTAGTCCAACTCGTCCAACTCGTTGATCAGGTTGCTGACTAAAAAGGCTTGACCAGTCGATCCACCTACGGAGGGTAGGGGTACGAGGATTAAATAGATGTATCAAACTAGTAGCTCGATCCAAGTGTCATTCAAATTATCGTTTCATCAACGATGTTGGGACGATTATATATCCTGATCGAGCTATTTTTTTTTCTATGAAAAAATAGAGTTGCATTTTGTATGCACATGAAAATTTCCTAAAGAGTTCTTTACTCGATTGAATTATTTCTTTTTATATATGAGAAAAATAGATCTATTTTTTTTGGTCAGGAACCCTTGGTCAATAATATAAATCGAATGGTTTACGTAGGCTCTATGAACTCTTGGCCATCAATGTTGTGGATACCAAAGCAATGAGCGAGGAGATAAAGAAAATGGCTGACACTGTTAGCTATACTTCCCAGGAAGTAAGCAACAACGACGCCCGCATAGACGATACCGAGAGCAGCCTCCAGGAAATACATGGGAAAGTATACAGGATCCAAGAGGATCTTCAAAGATTCATTGAAATGCATCAGACCAGCAGAATTAATGGTGAAATCAACGGCGAAGTCGCAGAAGCTGCTCTCCCCATGGAGGAAGAATTGGTGGACCAGCCTAGAAACAACAGACGCACTCAGTAATCAGTCCCCTCTAGTTATGTATTAATGTATTTTTGTCTCCTTTTATGCCAGCAGTTTGTAAGGGTTTATCCCTCTAGAATTTTCAGCAGTTTTGAGCAGTTAGTTAGCAGGGTTTTTTGGACAGTTCCATGGTTTGCCCTCCTTGGCAGTTCTTTTGATGTTCATAAACTTTTGAAGATATCTCTCCTGTAACGAATGGCTGTGCGCAGCCCTTTTATATATATCTCTGTTTTTAGTTTCTGTTAAAAAAAAAAAAAAATATAGATCGAATGGAAAACACTCTCAGTTATGATAGTTCAAAACTTGCATAAATTTCTCCGTGGTGGTAGAGTTAAGGTACGTGGATTATTCGATGGACACTTTATCAAATGATATGTCATTTTTATACTTTCAAATTCATGTTTTATTTATTTTTATTTAATTTCTCTTAAAACTTACATTAGGTTTTTTTCTCAAAATTTCAAAGGTGCTCAAAGAAAAATCAATGCCATAAAAATGCAAAACCAAATTTTAAAAAAAAAATGTGGCATTTATGTGATACTTCCTATTTAAAAAGGGTATTTTTGGTTTTTCAATTTATTTAAATAATTAGAAAGACATGAAAAAAAGAAAGGTTTATAAAATGTGATTCAAATATTAATGATAAAACGTTTAATATATATATATATATATTAGATGTCGTATCTAATTTTTTCTATGTATATTATCCTCATTTTTGTATTTTTTGAAACTTATATATTCAACATTGAATTTTTTTAAGATTACAAAACTCATTTGCTAATTCTCCATAACTTTGTGAGGACAAGCATTTAATTAATGGACATGTGTTGTATTCTTTGTAGGTTCCCATTGCAAGGGTCTTGGGGGCTTTATCAGCCCCCTAAACAAGGGGGCACGGAGGTTGGGGATGGGGGGGACATCTCTGAAAGTAATTTTTTTGTGTCTATTTTTTATCTGTTTTGAGTTATTTTTTTCCCATGGTTTTGCGACCCATTGTAAATGAATTTAGTTTAAGGAATTAAAGTTGTTAGATTTTTATTAGGGTTTTGGATCCCATAATATTGTAATGGAAACATAAAAGATAATAAAATGAGATAGAGAGTGAAGATAATAACACCCTAATTTCAGGTTACTAGGGTAAATTTCTATGTAATTTGTGTGTGAGCCATTGGTAATTGTTGTGTTTTAGATTATGTTTCAAATTGTTTTTCTTTATGCATTTTTATCAAATTCCTTCATATGGTATTGTGTCCATGTTATTAGTTTTAGGGGATTCCCTTGTTTCTAGTGTTTATAGGATCCTATGAAGATCAAGGGTATCTTAGGTTTGCGATAAACCTATGTTGGAGTGTGAGCCTTGGGCAATGAATCTTATGCAAGGAAAATAACAAGTAGTTCAAGAATAGACATTGAGCTCTTTATTAGCCAAAGATTTGCATTACGCGAAAAAAAAGATGGAAGATCTTCTTAAAGATATTGATTAGGGGATTGTTGTAGATATAGGTACAAATCCCACTAATATGTCGAAAAACATTTGGGAAAATATTACGAGGAAAGAAAGAAACACGATTCAACTCTACCTCACAAATTTAGTGTCTTTGAATGTTTATGGAGAAGAGAATGCAAAAAAATTGTCAAATAAGTTCGGGACCTTTCATTAGTCAAATTCCCTAGCAAACAAGTTATTTATTCTAAATAAGTTGTTTCATATTAGGATGGAGGATTGTAACAACATGAAAGGTCATCTAATTGTATCTAATAATCTAACAATTCAAGTGGTCTAACATGGAGGAATAATATAAGAATATTACCTTTCTATGTGCTTTGCCATACTGTTGGAATAATTTAGTTCTAGCGATTGGTAGTGCCACTAAATCCATGTTAAAGTTTGAGGATGTTGTTGCATTGTTTCTATCAAAGGAAATGAGGACTAAATCCATGGATTTTTTGATCAATTATGTTTTATCTATGAGAGATCATTCCCAAGAGAGAAATAAAAGGTTTTCTGCTGGCAAATCTAAGTCTAGAGGGAGATTTAAATATCTTGGAAAGCTTGAAAATATATGTTGGAAATGTGGTAAAATTGGGCATTATAAGAAAAGTTTCATATATAAGAGTGTTGATAAAGAAAAGGTATCTAATGATGCCCCTTCCATTAAAAAAAAAAACACTCTATAGATGAAGGAGGTTATGTGTATTTTATATTTACAAGTACACATGGGTGAGTGCAAGCTAATGAGGGTCACTTTTGGCACATTACATGCAGTAGAAAACTGAAAAATCAAGCATCCTTCAACTTAATTGTATTTTTTTAGATACTTACTCAAAATATCTTACTTTGAGTAAAAGAAATTATATGTAGGAAATTGAATCTCGTTTCCGAATATATAAGTTTTATGTATTGAAAAGTTTTATAACTATGTCAAATTTCATTTTTCTAACAGTCACTTATTTTATTTTTTAGGCAAATGATAAGGTATATGTTTCTGCTAGTGCAGCCTTTGAGGGCCTAAATGATTCTTTTGAGGTACAAACATTTGCAGGCATATAGAGAACTTATAGCACTAGTGCAACACTATTTTTCGAAAATAAAATTAGTAATTTTAATTTTTTTTCTAATTATCTAAGTGATCATTCCTCAAATATGGTACGTCTTTTGTGGGTGCAGCCTTCGAAGGTATTAATGAAATAATCATGAAATGGGTTTTTTATAGAATGTAGAGGTAAGTGTATTGTAGCGCACCATATAATTTCTTTTTAAAATGATTAAGAATTGAAAAAGATATGGAAAAAAACACTAACAAAATGTTTTTTGAGTTAAGGAGTTAGGACACAATAGAAATTGAAAAAAATAGGAAAATATAATCTTTTTAATAAAAATTACATATTTAGAATCCGAAGAAAAAATACTATTTATTCTTTAAAATTTCGTAAAAAATGATTATGTGTAGCATACTATAACGAATGCGTAAACAACGACTTCTTCAGAAACTGGAAGAAAGGCCCAATCATAGCTATAGTTTATCATATACCATAGTACAGGTTTGGTATTACCGAAGCAAACTCCAAACCATACACATAGGATTATTGGTGACATGTGAGCAAGTGAATTGGCATGTTTAAATTCAAATTACATTTCCTGCCCTTATAGAATTGAAAAATGTGTGCACGTTATAGAACTACAAAACCTGCACATGTTATAGAAATACAAAATGTGAGTGCTTTATAGAACTAAAAAACACGCACGCGTTATGTAGAGAAAAAAATCTAGCATTATATCCAATAAATCAAATGTATGGTTAATAGTTTAAAGGGGGTGTGGAAGGGTCAAGCGCCTAGGAGGATGTTGGAAGTTCAGGTGGGGATGGTTAACAGTTGAGAGGGGGTGGGGAAGGGTCAAGGGCCTAGGACGATGTTGGAATTTCAAGTGAGAATGGTTAATAGTTGAGAGGGGGTGGAGAAGGTCAAGTTCCTAGGAGGATGTTATAAATTTGAGTGAGTATGGTTAATAATTGAGAGGGGGTGGGGAAAGGTCAATGTCCTAGGAGGATGTTGTAAATTCAGCTGGAGAAATATGAATGGAATGAGATCATTATGGTTTACAAGGGTGAAGGGGAGTGGGGACTGGGAGCACTATTAGGAGGAGAAGTGGTTTTGAAGACGTATAGGGTTAGAAATAGTACGTGAGACTTGAGTGATGAAGGGAGATAAGGTGGAGGGGAGTAAGTGGGTTATGGTTTGATGAGAGAGAGAATTGGCGAATGGAAAGGTGGATATGGATTATTAGAGGAGGAATAGTATGTGTTGGAGGAGAGAGGCAAAGGAAGGATAAGTTGAAGAGATGGGAATGAGATGCGATAAACCAAAGAATAGGGGTCATAATAAGGTTTGGGGTTGAGGAGAAGGGATAAGTTGAAAATAGAGAGAGAGAGAGATAGAGGGAGTGAGAGAGAGAGAGAGAGAGAGAGAGAGAGAGAGAGAGAGAATTATGTAGATAGAGTGTGAGAGAGAATAAGATAAAGAGGGAGGAGGAGCAGTGAGGGAGGGATGGAGATAGAGTGAAGGAAAAAGATAGCGAGGGAGGGATAGAAGGTGTGTGTGTGTGAGGTGGGAGGAGGGGGGGGAGGGTAGACACAAGGAGGAAAAGTGGGTAGGGACACACATGTATAAGGATATATATATATATATATATATATATAGAGAGAGAGAGAGAGAGAGAGAGAGAGAGGGCGTTGAAGACTGAGGGTGAAGGGTTGATCGATGGAGATAGAGGGAGGGTGAAAAGAGATAGGGAGGAGGGATTTAATTTTAGAGAGATAGAGGATATGATAGAGGGATAATGGCTCAAAGATATGGTAATCAAGGAAGAAGGGAGGGAGATATTGATAGAGGGAGGTAAGTAGAAGGTGGAGAGAGAGAGGGAGAGAGAGAGGGAGTTTGTGAGAGAGGGGGGACACACACACACAAAGAGGGAGAGAGAGAGAGAGATTATGTGGGAGAGAGAGGGATGGGTGAGCATCAAAGAGAGAGGGGGAGGGGTGATAAATAGAGAGAGAGTGATGGAGGGAAGGATAGTGAGGGAGGTATAGAAAAGTCAGAGAAAGGTTATGATATATGGGAAGTGAGGGAGGGACACACACACACACATAGATATATAGAGAGAGGGAGGAGTGACACACACACACACACATAATTAGAGAGAGAGATAGATTGTGTGTGATAGAGGGAGGGAGGGGTGCATGACAAAGAGAGGGGGGGGATAGCGATGGAGGTATATAGAAGGTGTAGAGAGACAATGAGAGATGGGGGGTG
The DNA here is from genome assembly GCA_001517045.1 of Pseudotsuga menziesii. Classification (NCBI taxonomy): domain Eukaryota; kingdom Viridiplantae; phylum Streptophyta; class Pinopsida; order Pinales; family Pinaceae; genus Pseudotsuga; species Pseudotsuga menziesii. The sequence continues at coordinate 9,531 of LPNX011005684.1, forward strand.
AGGGAGTGACACACACATAGATATATATATATAGAGAGAGAGAGAGAAGGGGGAGGGACACACACACACACACACACACACACACACACACACACACACACACACACAGAGAGAGAGAGAGAGAGAGAGAGAGAGATTGTGTGGGAGAGAGAGGGGGAAGGGTGAGCGATAGAGAGAGAGGGAGGGGTGAGCGATAGAGAGAGGGGGGGAGGGTGAGTGATAAAGAAAGAGTGGTGTAGGGATCGATAGTGAGGGAGGTATAGAGAAGGTGGAGAGATATTATGAGAGAGGGGGAATTAGGGAGGGACACACACACACATACATATATATAGAGAGATTGTCTGGAAGAGAGAGGGGGAGGGGTGAGAAACAACGAGAGATGGAAGAGGGGGGAGAAATAGAGAGAGATTCATGTAGGGAGGAATAGTGAGGGAGGTATAAAGAAGGTGGAGAGAGGTTCTGAGAGATGGGGAGTGAGGGAGGGACACACGCAGACATAGAGATAGATAGAGAGGGAGGGAGGTTGTGAGAGAGAGAGGGTGGAAAGACACACACATACACATAGAGATAGAAAGAGATGGAAATACAAAGGCAAGGAGGGCTAGTGAGTAAGGAATAGAGGGATAGTGAGTAAGGCGCATGCATAGCTGTAGATTCCAAAAATATTCTTTCAGGATCAAGTCTTGGATTTCCTCCCTTAACCATGTTGAGGCCTTAATACCCATATCTAATGCTCAAAACCTCTTAAAGGAGTGTGCATATTTTCTTGGATACCAAGCATACCTTGAGTAGGTCATGTGTGGTGCTTCAAGAAATTGTTCATTAACATGGGTGCCTCAAATATTCCATAATGGCCAAAGGCACGAGCATATTCCCTCAATCATGTTTCCTAGGTCCCATATTCATTGCTCAAAACCACCTAATTCTAATAACATCCATATTCATATTCCAAATATACCTATGGGATGCCATGTATGATTTTTTAAGGAATCCTTCCTATCCTTGGATGCATAAAAGCTTTAGTCAGGGCCTAAGGCCAAAATTTCCTCCAGTGACCATGTCCATGGCCTTGAGATGAAAACCTAGTGCTCAACAAATGATGATGGCATGAATATCCCCATTAAGATTCAAAGGATTCACTTTCAATGTCATGTGTGGTGGTTGGAGGCATCAATTTTGGCCCTAAATGGTTAAAAGCATCCTTTAAGGCCTAAGGACCAAGTGTTTCCCTCCACCCATGTCAAGGGGTCTAATATCTGTACTTAGTGCTAACAATGTTCTAATGGCACTAATATCCCCATTTCAATGTAAAGGATACCATGGAAGTCTCTATTGAGGTTTTTCAACACATCATTCTTGGCTCTAAATGGCTAGAAGCGTCTTCTGGGGGATAATGCCTACGTTTCTTTCCCTTATTGTGCCTGAGATCCTAAGACACATACATAGTACTTAGAAAACCTTAATGGTCTCCATATCCCCATTCAAAACAAAACTATCAACTTGAGAGGTCATCTATGGTGATTCAAAGTGTCGTTGATGGACCTTGAGCCCTAAAAGATGGATTACAACTTAAAATTAAAGCTTTATGTACCAACCATGATTAACACATTATCCTCCATATCTAATGCTAAAACAATCCCAACCATGGCCATATCCCAACTTAAAGGTTGAGGATACCCTTAAGAGAAGTGTTGTTCTTTGACCTATATTTCTATAGGATTCCTTTAGGGCCTAAGGACAAGGTTTCCTCCCTCAACCATGCCTATGGATATGTTTCTAGCGCTAAGAGAATTATAATGCACTACATATTCACTTATAGATGCAAAATATCACATACGAAGGTCCTATGTGCAGGTTCAATGCCTTTTTCATGGACCTAAAGCCTTAAAAACTACCTTTAGAGCATAATTCTTGAGTTTCCTTCACCCAGCATGGTCAAGGGACTATGACCCATACTTAGTTATTAAATCCTCCTAATGGTGTCCATATTACAACCAAAGAAAAATTATGCTCTTGGGAGGTTAGGCATGGTTGTTTGAGATGTTGTTCTTGGTGATGCTAAAATATTACTATAGGTCCTAAGTCTTGATTATGAAAACTATTGTTTTTATTCATTTCCCTATCCATTCACCAAAACCATTTTTTGTGGTTCTCCATAACGCATGCACATTTTCATTCTCTAAAACATGTGCACATTTTGATTCTCCAAAATGCGTGTGCATTTTGCTTCTCCATAATGCATGCACGTTTGACTTCTCCATAATGCGTACATGTTTTCTAACTATAAAACATGTGCTCATTTTGTATCTATAAAATGAATGCACATTTTTCTTAGCCTAACCTACATGTCATATGGCATGCCAAGCTCGAGCTTAACCAAACCAAGCATTACATAATGTGATCGCATTGTGTTTTTATGTATCATGAGCGTGTTTCCTAAAAGTAGGATTGCATCTAAAAGGTACCTCAATATCTTGCACACACCCACATGCAAGTCATGATGTATGGTTGATTGAATCAAGTTCTTCATTTGATACGAATCCCCCTTATATGGAGTGGTTTTTCTAATATGAAAAGTAAAATTGAGGTGATGTTTACTTGGGAGATGATTCATAATCAAAATCATAGGATTTGGAAGGGTCAAGATAATGCTCTAATATGGAAGGATTAAACTCTTCCTGGGGTTTTGCACATTCCAAATTTGGCTAGAAATAAGATATATAGGTAATATAGGTGATGAAAGTATTCTCGCTATATTTGAAAAGAAAACATGGAAGATGGTTCGAGGATAAACAGTGTTGATGTGTGGAGTTCATAATGGAACTTTGTGCCAGTTGTTAGGAATCACTTTCAATGATGGGTGCACTAGTTCTATTATCTAGAGGATATAACCAATGTAGAAAATATGACACCTATTGTCCATGTAGACAAAACAAATCCATGACATCAAAGAATGGGACATATTAG
>LPNX011005684.1:12688-23531 GCA_001517045.1 Pseudotsuga menziesii
TTGGACATGTTCATGTTCCATCACTAGGTAAATCTATGTATTATGTTTCATTCATTGATGATTTCTTGAGGAACACGTCGCTCTATTTCCCACATAATAAATTTGAGTTTTTTTAGTAAATTAAAGAGTTTAAAGATATTCTACAAAACTAGGAAGAAAATAAAATAAAAGTGTCGAGGATAGATAATTGTGGAGAGTTTTGTGATAATGAGATTGAGTAATTTTGTACGAAGTGTGGAATAGTAAGGAAAAACACTAATGCATACACACCTCAACAAATGGAGTTGTATAAATGATGAACATGACATTGATGGATAAGGCAAGGAGTATGCTCATTAGTGTAGGGTTATCATGAGATTCTGGGAAAAAGCGGTGGATAATGCATGTTACTTGGTAAATCAATAAGCTACATCAACATTGGTTGACAAAATTCCACATGAAGCATGGATTGGTAAAAGTTCCTCTCTTAAACATATTAGAGTTAAAAATTCTTCTCTTAAACATCTCAAAGCTTTTTGTTGGGATGCTTATGTGCACGTTCCAAAGGAAAATAAGTAATACTAAAGTTGAAAAATGTATCTATATTGGTTATAAAGATGGTAGAAAAGGTTATCAGCTTTGGAGACTAATAACTAAGAATTTTTTTTATACTTTGGATGTTGTATTTAGAGAGGTTAGATTTCCTCCCAAACAAAAATCCCAACCCAAAGAAGAACTTAATAATATAGAGTTTAAGTTGGAGAGTGATGAATATGAATCAATAGAAAAATATGAACTAGAAGAGGAAGAAACTCAAGTCCCGTCCTTTAGGAGATTAGTTCGTGAAACAAGGAAACTAAAATGGTATATCCCACTTGAATTCCACTTTAATTTTTATTTTTCTATTACTTATGATGATCCTATATCTATTAGGGAGGAAGTGGATTCATAGGATATAAAAAATTGGAATCAATCCATGGTTGAAGAAACATATGTCTTGGATAAAAATAAAACTTGGCATTAAGTTGAGTTATCAACTGGAAAAAAACCTATTCGTAGAAAATTGGTGTTTAGGAAGAAGCTGGATTCAAAAGGAAAGGTTGAGAAGTACAAATATCACCAATTAACTAAGGTTTATTCCTAGGTGGAGGGAATTGACTTTGGTGATATTTTTCTCCTATTTCTAAATTAACTTCTATTTGTTTTATCTTGTCTATTGTTTCTACTTTTGATCTTGAAGTAGAGAATATGGATATGAAGACAACATTTTTTCATGGTGATTTGGAAAAAAAATCTGTATGGAACAACCATAGGGTTTTGTAGTAAAGGGAAAGAAGGAGCTAGTTTGCAAGCTAAAGAAGTTCCTGTATGGATTAAAAAAATCACCAAGAATATGCAGGTATCAAAATCTTGAGATTTATATATCAGGACTTGGTTTCTCAAGAATAAAAGATGAGCATTGTGTGCAATCCAAGCATTTCGGTGATGATTTTATTTATGTCGTCCTGTATGTTGATGATATGTTGCTAATCGAAAATAACAATGAATTTTAAAGGAATGAGAATTCACAGGAATAATTGTTATCAATAACCAAATACGGAGCTTTCTATGTGGTGCATTCCAAAAATTGTCGACATTTTGAGCCTACTCCTATGGCTCTTCATTAGGATAAAGACATTTGTCAAGCTAAGGATAGAGAAAAGGTTCCTAATAAATATAAATTACACAATTAATTTTAATGGTAGTAGCTAACCGTAAATATTTTCAATAGGTCAATTCTTGAATCTTGGAAGCCACTTTCTACTAACAATTAGGACATCTTGTCTATTAGGGTACAAAGAACCCTAATTTCCTTAATAGATATGATGGAACAATCCTTAGTAGAACGTGGCTTCCAAGCATTAATAATTGACCTATTGAAAATATTTATGCTCAACTACTAGCATTAAAATTTGTGCTATTTGTATTTATTGGAAATCTTATCTCTATTCTCAGCTTGAAAAATGTCTTTCTCCTAATGAAGAGCCACAGGAGTAGGCTTGAAAAGTCAACAAATTAAGGAATGCATCATAATAAACTCCATATTTGGTCACCAATAATAGTGAAATTAACAAGTATGTCAAAGCATAGTTGTCTTCTATGTTTGATATGAAATATATTGGTTCTGCAAATATTATTTTGGGAATGGAAATTAAAAGAGATCAAGCCAATACAATACTATGTGTAAGTTAGAGGAAATAGGTTAAGATAGTATCATAACGGTTTAATATGTAGGAATGTAAATCAATAAAGATACCTATTCTTGTAGGTGAAAATTTATTTGCATATCAGTGTCTCAAAACTCAAGAAGAGGCAAAGACATTTCACGTGTTCCCTATGCTAGTGCCACTGGAAATTCGATATATGTTATGGTCTATGCGAGATCATACATTTCCTATGTAGTGGGAGTTTTGAGAAGATGTATGTGTAAACTAGGGAAGGAATACTGGAGAGAATAGAAAGGGTCTTTAGATATTTCTGTGGCACTTCAAATTATCCAATATGCTACCAATGAAGTCCTACACTTCACAGGGATACAAATATACAAGTTTTTATTGATGCAGAATGGGATGGAGATCTTGACCTCTGAAAATCTATAAGTGGTTATGGTTTTAAATTATTTAGTGGAGCAATCACTTGGATGAGTAAGAGGTAGGGGTAGTTACATTACCAACTAAATGACAAAAACATGTGGAATCCACTCATAGAAGTAAGGAATCCATATGGTTGCAAATATCGTGTTTAGGTATTGGTTTTATTGAGGAAGCAATGAGCATAGGTTGTGACAAGTCAAGTGCATTTTTTCTAGAAATCAACCTTGTTTATCTTTCCAAGACAAAGCATATTGATATTCAATACCATTTTGTTAGATACATGGTTGAGTAGAATAAAGTACTATTGGAGAAGGATTATACCTTGAAGAATATTATAGACTCATTGACAAAAGACCTTGTTGTGAGTGCTTTAACTCTCACACATGTAAAATTGGGTGTACTACCAGCTTTGAGAAGTCGAGGTAGCACTCATGCAAGAGATTAGCTCTCGCAGCTCTAGTGTGTGTGTGTGATTGTGGTAAATACTAGTAAAATTAAGTAAAATCTAAATCCATCTAGGATAAACTTAGGAAATAGTCCTAAATGTTCATGCATGCAAGCTGTAAGCAAAAATGAATGTGGGTAACAGTAAAAGACATTGATAGAAACTTGATTCACTTTTTACACACCACATTGTAAAATTATGAAATAGAAACCTTTTTATTAATTAAATGTGGACAGTACATGAGTGGAGAATACCTAAAATAAGTGGTCTCTTGCAACCGATGGTGAGTGTTGTTCTACAATGTCCGAACAATCTAGTCTCCCGCACAAGGCTACAATGGTGACATACCTCAATCGGGTAGACAGAGTGAGACGTAACAAAGGATTACAGGATTCTGATAAATTTTGGCTAAGTAATAATTCTTAATGGGATCATGATGAACGAGGGCCTCCAGCCTTGAATTTATAGGATTTTCTTACCAATGTATGGTTTCCCGTGGTTTTTTCGACCCAAAGTATTGTTTTATGGTTCTATAGGTAACATGACCATATGTTTTATGTGACCCATGGTATTTCTCTATGGTATTGGTATTTTCCCTCTTTTTAAAAATTTTTAGATGTTTTTTTCCCTTTTTGTTTTTGTTTTTTGTATTATTGGGGAATATTTTCTTATTTTTAATGGGGAAATAAATATTTTTCTTCAAATGTGGTAAAAAATATAGGATTTTGGGTAGCAGCAATCGTCGAAGGTCTTCTTGCATGCATGTGTTCTTGCATGCAAAAGACTTAAATTAGGAAACCAATTGTATTTAATTTAATTTTCCTAAGTTTACTTTGGAAAATAAATTAAAGTGATCTAAATTAACTTTAGTGAAACACTAGTTAAAGTGAAAGTGAAATTAGGGTTGTCACTTTAGCTAAAGTTATAAAACAGAGATCAATTGGTGGTGAGGAAACACACACTTGTATTCAGGATCACCGAATTTCATATAGCTGGGTCGTACACTCACACATGAGGGTGTTGAGGTTTAGTTAGTATTTTCCCAGTGATTCTGCCGTGTAGATTCATTCTCCAGGTTTGAGTGAATTTACAATGATAGTAACATTCCATATTTTCTCATAATAAAATCTATAATTGACTGCTGCACCGATTTTCCCATCTTGGGTTTTTTCGGGGGCTTCCATACCCAAAATAACAGTGTCAATATTGTGATGTGATGTTGTGATTTATTTCTCAATTTTATATCCAGTTGCATACTATAAAATATATTCACATGTGGTTATCAGTAGATATTTTGCATCCACTATTAGCCCTAGTTTGAATATTAAAGGAAAATTTTACATGGTATCAGAGCTCTTGTGACCTAAAGATGAGATATTTGCAGCAACAGTGATAGATCACAGACATATCTATTGAAGACACAAATTTAGATTGCAGATTTACGGTTTGAGAGGTAACACTTCACTATGGCCATGCAGTTGAGAGTGGAGGAAAGACTCCAGGGTGCTCAGAACTTTCCTACATGGAAATAAAGGATCACAAGGATCCTGGACATCAGTGATGCATAGGAGCACATTGAGTCCATGAAGGTTGCACCCACAAATATGGTAGATTTAGAAACTTGGAAGAAGATTGATTCTAGATACATGTTGATTATCATGGATGTAGTGAAGGACCATATATTCCCTCATCTTTCTAGTAATAAGACCACAACAAATATGTGGACAGATTTGGAGAGTCTATACCAAAGCAAGAATGAGAACCAAAAGATGGTGTTACAAAAGAGGATGTGCAACACCAATATGGACAAAGGAGAAGGAGTGTTGTCTTATCTCACGAGGCTCACATGGATTAGGGATGATATTGGAGTTGTTGGATCTAATATAGTGGACGAGGAGCTAGTTAGGATATCCCTCAATGGATTCTCTAAGCCATGGGACACCTTTGTCAAGGGTTTTGTGGCTGGGGAGAATCTCCCTGATTAGCAGAAACAATCGAATGAATTTTTACAGGAGGAGAATTGCATGGGTCAAGGACTAGGCTCATCCAACAGTTCTCCAAAAATGGTGGATGAGGAGGCTTTAGCACTTACAGGAAAGGGAAAGGGTAAGGAAAAGAGGAAGAAGGATGGTAAGAAGAACCTTAACATTTCAAAAGTTAAGTGTTTTATCTACCACAAGAAGAGAATCTTTTCCTCCCAGTGCCCAAACAGGAAGAATAAGCGTAACACCTAGATGGTTGGATCTACAAAGGTGGATGAGTTCAGCAGGAACTTCGATGAGGAGTTTTTCTTGATATATTTAATGAAAAGTGCCACAAGGATAAGTATATGGTACATTGACATTGGAGCATCTAGTCACATGAATGGATAGAAGAGATTCTTCATAGACTTGCAGGAGGGTGGAATAGGGATCCACGTTGAGCTGGGTGATGATGCACAGTATTAGGCGCAGGGACATGCAACTGTTTCATTTTAGAGGGAGTCTAGAAAACCCCTCAGTTTTTCTGATGTGTTATATGTTCCAAGATTGACCAAGAACCTCATATCATTCTCCACTCTGGGGGACAAGGGATATCAGGTGAATTTCTAAGACCATAGAGTGTATATCAATCCCAAGGGGTTATATAGGAGATTTGATCAGGTGATTGGCAGGAGGAGCAAGAAAGTGTATAGACTACATTTTGAGCCTACAAAGGCTCTAGTTAGCAGCAACAACAACAATCAGGGTGAGTTCTGGAATAGGAGGATGGAAAACTTACACCATGGAGCACTGACGCACTAGAGATGGACTGTCATTGGAGTTCCTCAGGTACAGGAGGAGAAGCATAACCAATGCAAGGGTTTCTCTTTGGGGAAGAACACCAGGAATCCTTTCCCATAGAGTGAGCACAAGTCTAAGGAGCCCTTGGACTTGGTGCATTATAAGGAAGCCTTGGACTATGTAGCCTTCATTGATGACTATTCCAAGAAGACCTGGATCTATTTCCTAAAGGCCAAGTCACATGTATTTGAGAATTTCAGAGAGTTCAAGAATTTCATGGAGAACCAAACTGGAAATAAGATTTGGGTGTTGAGGATAGACAATGACATTGAGTACACTTCCAATGAGTTCATGGAGTATTTTTTCAGATGAGGAGATCAAGAAGGAGAACAATGTGCCCCATACCCCACAACATAATGGAGTTGCATAGCAGAAGAATAGGACTAGGGTTGGAGCATCTAAGGCCATGCTATTTGATCAGGGATTACCACTATTCCTCTAGGTCAAGGCATACAGGACTGCAATATACATTCAGAACAGGTGTCCCCATACAGCTTTGGGGAGGAAGACACCAAAGGAGCTCTTCACAAGAATGAGGATAGATGTGAGTCACATTCACATATTCAAAAATGTATGCTATTGTCATGTTCATGTTGACAATAGGAAGAAGCTGGACCCTTCTAAAGAGAAGGGTTACTTGTTGGGTACAATGAAATTTTGAAGGGATATAGAGTTTACATTCCTACTCAAAGGAGGATTAATGTGAGAAGGGATTTCTATTTCGATGAGGACAAGGCCTTGTGAAGATCTTTCGACTTACCACCAGTGCAACAACCAACATAAGGGTCGGGGGTCAATTTGGAGAAGCCAAATGTACAGAGACAGGTATAGATAAAGAGCACAAGTTCCGATGGTCAGAGGGAGTCAGGTGGACAGCATCCTACAATCATTGACTTGGAGGATGAGCTACAGTAGGAGACAGATATCTAACATCTGTAGAAGCTTAACACTAGGCCAAGGCCTAAGTGGTTTAGGTCCATAGTACAGGATTCCAGGAAGGTTGATTCTCCACATATATATTTTAGAAAAAGTGTACCAACAGAGAGGCTTAGTTACATGGAACTGATGAAAGAGTTGATTAACTATGGACCTTCCAGCTTCGAGGAGGCTGCACAATATGATGTGTGGAAGGAGGCTATGGTTTAGGAGTACGACTCCATTATGAAAAACCAGGTATGGAAGGTTGTGTCGAGGCCACAAGGGAAAAAGGTGGTGGGATTCATATGGATCTACAAGGTGAAACACACAGCAGAAGGAAGAGTGGAGAAGTACAAGGAATGCTTCATGGAAAAGGGGTTTTCATATAAGAAAGGTATTGATTATGAGGAGACCTTCACACCTGTTGCCAAGTATTCTTCCATTCGGGCCATTATATCACTAGTAGCTGAGATGGGTTGATGTGTCCATCAGATGGATGCCAAGACTTCCTTCCTCAATGGAGCGATAAAGGAGTAGGTATATTTTGAGAATACATAGGGGTTTGATGTGGATAATAGGGTGACTCATGTATGCAGACTGCATAGAGCTCTTTACGAGCTCAAGCAGGAACCTCGAGCATGGTACTCGAGGATTGACATCTATCTATGGGAAATGGGATTTCAATGGAGTGAGGCTGACCACAACCTATACTTATTTACTGGTGGAGTGCCTCTCATACTAGCCTTATATGTGAATTATCTCTTTTGACAGGATATGAGATGCCTATTGGAGACTACAAGTACAACCTTGCAATGGAGTTTGAGATGAAAGAACTTGGGCTAATGCATTACTTTCTGGAATTGGAGGTTTGGCAGACAGGTGGATTCTTCTTCATTTGACAAGGGAAGTATGCAGTTGAGATCTTGAAGAGATTCAGGATGGAGGACTGCAAGCCTACAGACATACCTCTAGTTTCCAACCGCAAGAAGATTGATGCATCAGGATCAGACATATTTAATCCTGCCTCGTATCGTCAGCTTATCACATCGCTTATGTATCTGGTCAACACTCGACCAGATATTAGCTTTACAGTCAACTCTTTGATTCAATTCATGGTGTACCCTTAGAGAGTGCATTAGATAGCTACAAAGCATATACTTTACTACATCATAGGTACAATGGAGTTTGGATTGGTTTATGAGCACATGGGGAGTTTATAGTTAGTAGGATTCACAGATGTTGACTATGCAGGATGTGTAGAGGATTGGAAGAGTACTTCAGGTTTCTTTTTCAGCATTGGATCAAGGGCTGTATCTTGGTTCAGCAAGAAGACGAAGTCAGTTGCACTTGTACATGGAAGCAAGCATGGCTGCTTTTGAGGGTATGTGGCCGAGGAAGTTACTTGCAGGGTTGTTCGAGTCTGAGATAGAGGCAACAATAGTTCACTGTGACAATTAGAGTGGCATTATGTTATCTAAGAATCCATTGTTCCATGACAGAAGAAAACACATAGACATTGGGTACCACTTCTTAAGAGATTATGTTCAGAGAGGAACCATTCGGTTGGAGTACATACAAACAGATGAGAAGGTGGTAGAAATTTTCACCAATTCACTTCACATACAGAGTTTTGTGAAGTTCGGGGATAATTTGGGGTTTCTATCGAATCCCTTCCTCGTTAAGAGGGAGTGTTAAACTAGAATCAACAAGGAAGGTATTCCTGCATGCATGTGTTATTGCATGCATAAGAATTAAATGGTTAAGTCCATCAAAAGTTATAGTATCTAAACAATAGTATGTTGTATTCTAAAATTATGATATGTCTCACTGTGAAAATAAAAAAAATCAAAACAATAATATCTCTACATAAATTTATTGTGGTGGGAAATTCCTCCTAATGAAGAAATTTGATAAACATTTGTAAAGAAAACAATACCAAACATAATCTAAAACATATAACAATTATCAATGGCTCACACACACATTATATAATGATTTACACTAGAACCAAAAACCAAAAAACCCTGCATTCCTGAGAGTTTTTCAACTCTCTATCTCATTGTATTATATTTTTTGAAATAAAATATTGTAGCATCCAAAACCCTAACCTAGGTTTTACAACTCCATTTCCTTAACTAGAATTTGTTTATGGTGGCTCGCAAAACAATGGGATAAAACCAACTCAAAATGGACCAAACAATTATTTGAATGGTGTTTCCCCTGAACCCCCAATGGGGATCCCCCTATGCCCCCTAGACCCCCCTTTCTCAGGAACCTACAAAGACTACAACACATTTCCAATATTATCCCACTTGTTTTATTGTTTGAAATAGGGGTTCAAAGGGGAAGAAACCATGAAATCAACTATAAATGGAAGCAATTCCCATTGGTTCTCTACACTAAGAGAAATTTTCGGTATTAATAGGTTTGTTAACACCATAAATTTGTTTACCTAGCTCACTACCTTGGTCATCATACCTTCACACTTATTTTTCTAATTTTTGGCCTCCACCAACCCAAAAGCCTACCTTTTTTACCACATTTGAAGAAAATTATTTATTTCCCCATTAAAAATAAGAAAATATTCCCCAAAAATACAAAAAAAACAAAAAAATAGGGGAAAAAACATCTAATTTTTTTTAAAAAAAGAGGGAAAATACCAATACCATAGAAAAATACCATGGTTCACATAAAACCTATGGTCATGTTACCTGTAGTACCACAAAACAATACTTTGGGTAAAAAAACCATGGGAAGCCATGGGTAATTCCTATAAATACAAGGGTGGATTCCCTCGTTCATCATGATCCCATTAAGCATTAATACTCTGTCAAAATTTATCAGAAGCCTGTAATCCTTAGTTACCTCTCACTCTGTCTACCTGGTTGAGATATGACACCATTGTGGCCTTGTGCATGAGACTAGATTGTTCGGACATTGGAGAACAACACTCATCATCGATTGCAAGGGACCACTTATTTGAGGTATTCTCCACTCATGTAATGTCCACATTTAATTAATAAAAACATTTATATTTCATAATTTTACAATCTGGTATGTAAAAAGTGAATCAAATTTCTATCACTGTCTTTTACTGTTACCCACATTCATTTTTGCTTATGGCCTGCATGCATGAACATTTAGGACCATTTCGTAAGTTTATCCTAGATCACTTTAGATTTTATATACTTTTACTAGCCTTTACACATTCACACACACACACCAGAGATACGAGAGCTAATCTCTTGCATGAGTCCTACATTGGCTTCTCAAAGCTTGTAGCACACCCATTTTCACATGTGTGAGTGTTAAAGCGATGACAACAATGTCTTTTGTCAATGATTCTATAATATTTTTCAGGGTATAATCCTTCTCCAATAGTACTTATTCTACTCAACCATGTCTCTAACAAAATGGTATTGAATATCAATATGCTTTGTCTTGGAAAGATAAACAAGGTTTCTTTCCAAAAAAATTGTAGTTGACTTGTCACAACCTATCATCACTGGTTCCTGAAGAAAACCAATACCTAAACACAATCTTTGTAACCATATGGATTCCTTAGTTCTATGAGTGGTTTCCATGTGTTTTGGTCATGTAGTTGGAAATGTATCTACCCCTACCTCTTACTCATCCAAGTGATTGCTCCACTAAATAAGTTAAAAACATAACCACTTGTATATTTTTAGTGGTCAAGATCTCCAATCCATTACCCATCAATAAAAACTTGTATATTTGTATCCCTTGAAGTGTAGACCTTCATTGGTAGCAAATTCAATAATTTGAAGTGCCACACAAATATCTAAAGACCCTTTTTATTGTTGTCTATTGTTTCTTCCTTTTTTTTCAGATACATCTTCTCAAAACTCCCACTACATAGGAAATTTTTGGTCTCACATAGACCATAACATATATCAAATTTCCAATGGCACTAGCATAGGGAACATGTGAAATGTATTCTACCTCTTCTTGAGTTTTGAGACATTGATCTATAAATAACTTTTCACCTGCAAGAATAGGGATCTTTATTGGCTTACGTTCATGCA
>LPNX011005702.1:0-53042 GCA_001517045.1 Pseudotsuga menziesii
CTGAGTCATCAATCCCTACTTAGGATTAAGTTTAACATAATGTCTCAGAAAATAAAATAAAACAATTACATAATTTTACAAAATTGGGGTATGTGACAGTGAGTATCATAGAAAACCATAAATTCAATTGGTGGCAAAAACTAAGATGTTGGCTATGTGTTATATGGAGACACTTTTATAAATTCTTTACATAGCTCAGATCAACACAAATTTAATAGCTTCTGGTTATTTTACTCAAACATGGCATGTACTAATATTTTCAACATGTTTTTGATTAGTAACATAATTTTAGAACCTTACAGGCAGTAATATTCATTACAGAAGATGAATATCAAGCAGTTGGTTATACTAATATTATAAGCTAATAATGTATAATACTGATAGAACAATTATTATAGCATTACAGGTTATGCACTCTAAAGTAGAAGTAACTTACAACAAGATCACCAGTTGTGGACCAAGGAAAGTATTTATTGTTGCTACTTACATTTAAGAAAGAAACTCATTTACATGTACTTCGTTGACAAGAATAGTTGAAGGGAACAAAACTACTTGTTATACCTCATAGAAGTGGCTTGATATATAACAGCTTATTACTCAGCTTATTGTTTTGCAAATAGAAATATTGTTGGATGCTTTATGAAATTAAAAATGTTACTCGATCATTCATACCTGTAAAACCTGTAAGAACAAGTAAGCTTTCTGTGTTAGCTTAAACGCTAAGTAAGCCCCGGAATCCAAAGACAGTTCCACCTACTTGTAGCAAATTAAAACTCATCAGCAAACTGAAAGAAGAAATATTGCACAAGTTAAACCTAACCTCGTATCAAAAAGTAGAATGCTGAGTTAACTTAATCAAGATTAAGTATAAACTAATCTGGTAACTGTTTCTTTTATAGCTAACTGTTAGCTATTAGTAAACCGCAGTCTCAACATTTTATGTTTTTCAAAATTTTAAATTTTTGAGAAAATTTTGGGGTTTTGACACTCCCAATATTAGATTCCTTCTGAACCACATCACAATGCCTTTGCAACCAATTAAGCAAATAAATCAACTTAGACTGTCGTGCCCATGTACACACTTAGGTCTTCACAACTCAAGAAGTTGGGTAGCTAATCCAACTTTGAACCAAGATTTCAAAATTGCACCAATCCATGAACTTCCAATCAAATTTTTGTGCTTGAATGTCTCTTCACATCACTTCATGGGATACAACTTCCATCCACTGAGTCTCCCACTTAGAGGCTCAAACTTGACACAAGTACTTTTCTACAACTATACTTCACAATTGTTCTTCTTCTCATCTCCTTTTACCTCAAAAGGTCAAAAGTTGCTGCTAAAATGACTCTTACAAGTCCACTAAGTCTACCAAATATGCAATAAAGCCAGCTTTCCTCTACACCTAAGGAACCCAGACTAAAAAAAATTTTCTACAATTTTCAACCAACCTATAAATATCATTGCTAAAATTCTTTTCAAGCATGCTAGAGTTTTGGCACTTGAAATCCCACCTTGGTACCTCATGTTTCTTTGCAAGTCACATACTAGCATGTTCTCTTGGGCGACTCTCTCATTGGTTTATCTTTTTGAATTATCCCAATGTGTGCCCATTTTACAAATTGCACACTCAAACTTTGCACACCAATGTCAATCCGGAGTCTCCTAAGAATGATGACCCCACACAAAAGATTACACACCAATACTTTCACTGCTTGAAATTAACAATTGCTAGGGATAGGGAATTCACATTTTCCCAAGGATAAAACTTAAATTTGCAACAGATGTGGCTATTCATCTTCCATGTAAGTTTGAACTACCTCCTGATCTAAGTCATCAATATGTCTTCCTATGTTTGCATGGTCATTTCCTTCATGGTATACACTCAACACTTAAAACTGCATCACAACTTTCTCTTCTAACAAGTAGTTTCTCCTTTTGTTTCCTTTATGTTGTGACTTAGTCACCTCTTGTGCCTCAAAGGGATGGTATGGTTATTTATGTCATCTTGCTTCTCCAAAGAAGATCAGACTACAGAAAGAAGTGGATGCTTTAGCCTTTAATCACACGTAATGGGTTTAGTGTATTGTCTTCACAAGAGCTGCAATCCTAACAAAAATACTTAGCTTCACACAACACAATATAGTATATACATACCAGCATGAAATATGCCACAACTGGATCTGCCCTGTTGCAACTTACAATCAAAAGGATCGGCTAGATGACTTTGTGGAGAGGCTACATATGAACAATATCATTTGATGATTAGGAGGTTGGTAAGCTGAGATTTCTTGGCGTTCCTTTAATGGGTGATTTAGAACTGAACAAACTCATGTCATATGCAATATTCTAGATAGAAGACACTAAGAAATAATCCTAAAGGCCACAACAATGGTGTATCTATGCCATTTTTTGGAATACAGCTAGCAACAATCATTGCTTCTGTTGCATAAGTTTCAACCTTTAATGGTTGACAAGGTACCCAATAGTCAAAAGTTAAAAATGTGTGTGTGTGTAAAAGCTAGTATGGACCTGTATTAAATAATTCACAATTTTGAAAACCATACAAACTGAGCAAATTTTATTAATATACAATTCTGAAAATCATTTGAATTTGCAATTTTTTTTATTAATATACAGTACCTCGTCGATTATCCGACGTTCAATGACTAGCAGCTGTTGTCGGATTTCATGTCAATCCGATGACGCTGCTGTGGCTCCGACAAGGAAGGTTCGACGAGATGTCCTTGTACTTTTGACCACAGTTCATTTGAAATTCGATAACATTCTCATCTGAAATTCGACAACCTGTTCGTCTGAAATTCAACAACCTTGTCGTTTGAAATTCGACAACCTTGTCATATGAAATTTGATGACAGTTTATTTGAAATTCGACAACCTTGCCATTTGAAATTCGACGACCCTTCGTCTGAAATTCGAAAAACTTCTCCTCGAAAATCCGACGATGTAGTGGGTGAAATCCTTCGGCATATTAGCTTCATTCTCTGTCGAAAATTCAACGGTGTAAGACAAGGGATCGAATATTTGGTGAATTTTCACCGACGACAAAAAAGGAAGATGTTGAATAATAGACAGGTGTCTGTAAAATTTCAGACATGGCATCCGTCGAATTTTGGGCTCAAATTCTGTTGTGATTTTGTCTAATTACTCTTACTATTGATGCTACTTTTTTTATTACATGTTTGTGTTTGTTTAATGTGTGCTTCAACTTTAACTCAGTCATATTTGAAAGTGATAAAGTTGAAAAAGATGAAAATTATCTTTACTTTATCAGATCTAAACTTCTCTACTGTACTATTTTGTTTTCAGTATTAGTATTATAAAATACAAATTTTTACTTATCTGCCTAAAACCATTTTTTAGCAAAACACACCCTCTTTGGGAAAATGATAAGAACATAAAATAAAAAACAAAACCAATATCATATTGTCACAGAGATGATGATTCTTGATTGCTTGGAAACAAGTTTAGATGCCTGCAATTATGAATCAAAGCAGTGTTTGTTTGGTCTTGGGGACATTTCCCAAAAGTAGAAAGTTCAATATAGATTCATTTTTAAACATTTGCGTTTATGTTCGAGGGATGGAATGAAAAGATTCTTTTGGAGACTTGTTACAACTTGCAAGTCATACCTTCTTAACTCTCGCACGTGACCTAATTGGGTAAGGATCTTGTTTAAATTTGCTACTTTCATAAACCAATTCATTATTTTGTTGTGGCATCCTTTGATAGAACATGATTTTTATGGAAGCAACAACACTTGCAATTCCCAAAAAAATCCTCACACTCGAAGATCATACATCCAAGCCTTAGTTTGTTTCAATTCATACAGGTCACTCCTTACACTCCTTTTATTTCATTGTCTACTAAACATAGCATATTGAATTTGACATTTCTAAAAAATGCAGTTCCAATGAAACATGCCTATGAAAATAAATGCAAAGGAACTCTCCCGCATCTGAAGTGTATTGGGTATACCTTTTCCTTTTCAAGAAATCCCCTTGCTTAAATATATTGATGTGTTTCTTGGAATTGTTGTTTTGTCCTTTAGGTTGCTGGCCTAAACTCCGCTGGCAATGAAATTTGTGAATATGATACCTAAGATATTCACAAAACCAACAATTATTATTTGGATGGATGTTTCACATGGTTCTCTAGTACATGCAGATTAACCTTCAATTTCAACGGTAGGTCTCTTTTACATATTATCAAAGTTTTTAATTAAAATTGACAAACGCTTAATTTTAATTTTTAATATTTTTTTAGATGGTAATGTTTTGGTGATGTTTTATAGAACCTACCGTCTTCTTTTTCTTTGAAAATATTATAATTTGTTGTTCAGTCCAGTGTTACATAGTTGTATGGTTAAATTTTCTATAAGTCATATAAATGTTATTTACAAAGGTCTGAAGTTTGCTATTTGATTTTAGGGAGGGTGAGTTATCAAGATTCCATACATTCATATGCTCAGGAAAGATTAGAACCCACCCTCTACAGTACTAGACAAGTACCTTAGGATACTTACCATGTGAAGATAGACAATATTATATGCACAATATCTATCAAGTTCCACCCACCTCAGCTTTGTGAAATAATAATTATCACTTACCTTTGCCACACATTACCATAAACACGATCGAGAAATCAGTTTCTTGTTTTGTTCCCCCATTCTCATTACCATGCCTCTTTTGACACTATATTATCACATTACTAATCAATTTGCATGATATATGTTGAGAAGACAAGGTGGGTTTAGGTTTCTTATCCTCCATACTCCTCTAGCTTTGTTTTTGTTCCATATATTTCTGTTTCCTATTTCTGTTACCATAAACCTTTGTTGTGCTCATTCAAATGACCTTACAACACTCAGTATGCGAAAATAGGAAACCCTTTCTTGCACAAGATCCTTCAATCTAATGACACACATTTGGATGTCATGTTGTTTAAAAATAACTAAGCATCTTTCCTGCTACCAACACTCTCCATTCATGGCTGCTTCCCCGACACTACAACTGTTGGGGAATACATACAGAAGTTGTTCACCATGTTATTATCCTTAATAACCAAAGAATCATCACTATTATAGATAAAATACTTTTGACATATTTACAATAGATTTTCATGACATAACATTAAACAATGCATTGTATTTTTAATTACTCATCCAACAATGCTAATGGAACCAAGTAAAGAATCAACACTGTAAATAGGAAATAGGCCAACAAATTATAAGAATCCACTGAGAAAGCATAGACAAATTTTTCAAGCTTGCTTCTGGGAAAAAAAACCCAAATACATAAAAATTTATTGTGCTCTATTCTTTATGGAACAATGTTAACTAGACTTTCTCAGAGTGATAACAGTTTCAAATATTTAGCTCTTGACAATTTCTGTGTTGCATTTCTTCCCTTTGGCTTCAAGTACACCTCTAAATCCATGTCTCATTATCTTCCCACTTAAGCCTCTCAACTCTCTTGTTTCATCTACTTCACATGGTTTCAACTCTTCCTCTTAGCTATTCTTGGCCAAGGATCTAACCACGATCTAACCAACTAGCCTAATTGTACTACACATGCATTCCTATTCCAAGACCATCCAAATATATTGTCTCTTCAAACTAAATCTCCAAAAGATAAGAAAGGATATCCTAGGTAAACTCTGTCCTTCTCTAAAAGCTGATTCAACTACATCAAATAGTCTTTTACAACCATAGAAGTGTCGCAATAGATTACATAAAAACTGTTCAAGAAAACAATCCCTATTATAATGTTTTCAACACTACATAAATGCCAAAAATAGGTTGTAAACAAGACTTGAGAGGATTAATACAATTGGAAAGATCTGCACTTTGAGCTGAAAAGATGCATAATCAATAAACTGGTTTGATGTGTTCAAATACTTGTCCATACTTTGATTCCAACACTGACCAATGTTAAGCCCTTAATGATGACACATTACACCATATAGTGTGGTGCATTACCCCATATATTGTGGTGCATTACATATTATTTATGTAGGCTTGGGTTTATTAGTTGTTATTGTACACCTTTATCTCCTATATATAGGAAGGAGATATTCTCATTTTAGTCATCATATCATCTTATCTTGTCTTGTGTACTCGGTACATTGTGTAAGGAGGTTCCTCCCTTGAAGAGGATTGATATTTATCTCTGCTATTCATCTTTTAGGCGTGGATTACTCTCTTATTGTCTATTTCTTCTCTTTTTATGCTATATCTGGGACTTGTTGCATAACAACCAAACTCCAGCCTCAAGATGTAAACATTTTTTGGAAAATCTATCAACAATAACATTAAGATCTCTATAGACATGAGAAAAGTAGATGTAATTAATCTGATTTCAGTTTATTTACCTCCTCAAAAGAGTTGAGAATAAACTTCCCATTTCAACTCCCCCTTCTATCTGATTTATGACTAATATTAAGTCACCAAAAAGTTGAATTTTAAATGTCCCTTTCAAAGTGGACATGATTAAAATAAATTTTAGATTTAGAAGCCCATCATAGTTATTTGGGCCTTGTTCTCACAAATAACCGAATTCCCTAAATTTATCAAGAGACTCGTGAAAATTCTATCTATGGACATTGACTTTGGAAACTTGTAACTGAAAAAGATACATTTGTTTTGAGCCTGCATTCCTAACAAGCTACATGCCAAGGCTACCACCAGGGAAAGGGAAAACATCTCAAATGTCTAAATCAGTTTGAAAACTTCTCAAATTCCCCCTAAAAGCGCTACACACTCGCCTGCAATTGTTTAAATCCCCAAATATTAGAGGATTGCATAACAAATGCCATTTATTTATAGCACAAATATGTCATCCTCGGGTGTAGGAATCTTTGTTGCATCTTATGTTTAACCATTTTTTTTCCGTGTGCATTATGATATTAAATAGTGGCCATGGTGTTCATAGCTTATAAATATGTAAATCAGGTCCACCTTATTTTATTTAATTCTTATATTTCTATGTTTATTTTCTTGTATTTCCTATACCAATTTTTAAGCAACTTTATCTTGTAATGCCACACAAATATAGAAATTATGATATAATCACCACTTGCTAAATAAATTGCATTTATTTATCAACCCGTATATTGAAGTTTGTCTTCATCCAATCTCTTTAACCAACTTTCACCTTAACATGATATATTCACAACAGGATTTGAACTTGAAATCCGAAGGCAGAATCCGACGACATCCGACGTATCGTACGGATGTGTCGGACAACAATGATGAAAAGTACTGAGCCTTTTGAATTATTTTAGCGCCGTCAAATTTCTGACAATGTAGGCGTAGGTTTTTCGACAATGATGTCGTCGAAAAATGTGACAGCTATATCGTCGAATTTTTGACACTAGTGTGTAGGTTTTTCGATGGATATGTCGTAGGAAATTCTATGGCCTTGTCATAGGAAATTCGATGGCCTTGTCGTAGGAAATTCAACAGCCTTGCGTAGGTTTTTCGACGGATATGTCGTAGGAAATTCGATGGCCTTGTCATAGGAAATTCGACGGCCTTGTCGTAGGAAATTTGACGGCCTTGTCGTAGGAAATTTAACGGCCTTGTCGTAGGAAATTTGAAGGCCTTGCGTAGTTTTTTCGACGGATATGTCATAGGAAATTCGATGGCCTTGTTGTAGGAAATTCGACGGCCTTGTCGTAGGAAATTCGACGGCCTTGTCGTAGGAAATTCGACGGCCTTGTCGTAGGAAATTCGATGGCCTTTTCGTAGGAAATTTGATGGCCTTGTCATAGGAAATTCGACAGCCTTGTCGTAGGAAATTCTTCTAACTATTATAAGAATAACAATTTAGATAAAATTTGTCCTTATAATGTCTTAGAACATGATATTTCTAGTTTTAGAACATTAGAAAATTTTGTTTGGTTTTCACATATTAAATGACCATTGAACAAAAATATTGGGTCATAGACCTTAAATTGTAACTCTCAATTTTGTCACACATAGCAGTCCCATAGATAATTCTCATAGCCCAAAGTACTTAATCTTCAAGAAAAATAAAACTTGAAAATAATTGTAAATCAACAAACCTTGTGGCCCAACTATGTGCCTATGAGTGTGGTGAGGTTGATTCCTTGATGATGCGATGCAGTATGTGCTAATTTGTTAGATCACACTATAATAAACTTAATATTCTTATGACCATGACAAAGGAAATTTAGGTGCTTAACTTTTTCTTTGTTACACAATAGTGTGTTTTCGTTTACACCACTTTTCGTTTACTTTTTGTTTGTATCATCGCCATCATCCTCATCCTCATCCTCATTGTTTTTATCATCATTATAGTCATCATCATCATCATCATCATTATTATCATCAAAATCATCATTAGCATCATCGTCATCATCATCATCACCATCGCCATCATCATCATCATCATCATCATCATCATCATCATCATCATCATCCTCATCATCATCAACATCATCATTAGCATCATCATCATCATCATCCTCATTTCCATCATCATCATCCTTGTCGCCATCATCCTCATCCTCATCCTCGTCACCATCATCATTCCTTGTCACCATCATCATCATCCTCATCCTAATCCTCATCATCACTATTATTATCATCATCATAGTCGTCGTCGTCATTATCTTCATCATCATCATCATCATCATCATTATCATCAATATCATCAACAACATCATCATTAGCATCATCGTCATTGTCATCATCATCATCATCATCATCACCATCACCATCATCATCACCATCATCATCACCATCATCAACATCATCACGCCGCCATCATCATCATCATCCTTGTCGCTATCATCCTCATCCTCGTCGACATCATCATCACCATCATCATCATTAGCATCAACATCATCATCACCATCATCATCATCATCATCATTGACATCATCATCATCATCATCATCCTCCTCCTCCTCCTCCTCCTCCTCCTCCTCATCATCATCCTCCTCCTCATCATAATCCTCATCATCATCCTCCTCCTCCTCATCATCCTCATCATCATCCTCATTGACATCATCATCATCATCATCATCCTCCTCCTCCTCCTCATCATCATCCTCATCATCATCCTCCTCCTCCTCATCATCCTCATCATCATCCTCACCACAAGCATACTACAAGTGCTTCATTGCTATCCTTTTGGTGATCAAGTGTGCTCATCACCTTTATTCGTAGTTTCCCAAGTGTCTGCTTAGGCTGTATGTAGTATATCTTTGAAAAATGAGAACAATGTTCACAGATTCCCGAGATTCAGATAATTCCAGAGGCCTTAAAATAACTTTCAAACTCCCTCAGTGACGTGTACCCCTTATTAAATCAATTCCTTGATCAACCATAAACATAATGCGTGGGTACCATTTGTTTAGGTTGTTTCTCGTCCTCTGCCTATAGTGGATTTTAAGCATTCCATTTTATACCTCCTGGATGTTCTTCACATGTATATAATTAGATGGGTTTGAGTGTCTGATGCAAATAGCTTGGCTTCGTGGTTCTTTCCTAAGGAAAAAATGGTTTTATTGAAGAAATCCCATTTGTAGCCATGACTTTTGATAATGCTGTGAGCTATAATAGGCAATTAGCTGAAATTTTGATGTTGTACATCTATTTAAATAGAATTGTAGTCTGAATCAATTCCTTGCTTGGTCGGGTTTGATATCTGTATGAGTTTATCTGCATTCTGTTTCTTAGGATTAGGAAAGACTAAGAAGGTTACATGGATTCTCATCAAACAATGCTTTCTTGAGGTTTTTGACTAATTGTTCATCTGGGTAGTTGCTTGGAAGATGACAGTAATATACACTAAACATAAGAGCTTGTTTGTGAAATGCTCTCAATACAAATATCTGCAGGAAGTAAAATTTATTCCATTGTGATGGTTTTCAGAACTGCTTGTTTCAGCTATGTTGTCTAGACTCTATACTGGCAACAATATTTTTATCCTTGTTTGTGATTGTAAATTAAAATTATAATGTAGTATTTTGAACTTTTTATATGGGCTGTTGATATAAATTCAAATCATTGGAAGACTTTGGTGTGCCTTTACATCTGAACTACGAGATTATGTTTATCTTAACCTGTCATGTGCATGAAAATAATTCACAATTTTTTTTCATATACAACAATTATTAATAGCATATGTCACTGGCAATGGCATTGTTGACAGTTGAAATATGGTTTGAATTTGATAGCATTCATGTTGCCAAAATATATTTTGCAAGTTTAATCTTCTTGTTTATGAATGTTTGGTAACATTATATACTTGTAACCTAGAGTAACATCCAGTCAGTTTACATTACAATAATACCGAGAAGCAAGCTATCTTAGCCAATGTTTTTCCTTTGTGTAGAATTTCATAACTATTCTAAATGTTGGGATTAGGTAAAGAAAGGGATTTCATAAGAACGAAGAAAGACCCTTTAAACTAATACATTTTTATGGGGATTACAGACATTAATGATACAACAAAATTTGTATAGATTTTTTTTTAAAATTTTGTGCTTATTAATTCTAACTATTATGAGAATAACAATTTAGATAAATTTTTTCCTTATAATGGCTTAGAGCATTATATTTCTAGTTTTAGAACATTAGAAAAATTTGTTTGGTTTTGACATTTTAAATGACCATTGACCAGAAATATTGGGTCATAGACCTTAAATTGTTACTCTCAATTTTGTCACACATAGCAGTCATATAGATAATTCTCATATCCAAAAGTACTTAATCTTCAAGAAAAATAAACCTTGAAAATAATTGTAAATCAACAAACCTTGTGGCCCAACTATGTGCCTATGCGTGTGGTGAGGTTCATTCCTTGGTGATGCAGTATGCGCTAATGTGTTAGATCACACTATAATAAACTTAATATTCTTATGACCATGACAAAGGAACTTTAGGTACTTAAATTTTTCTTTGTTACACAATGGTGTGTTTCCGTTTACACCACTTTCTGTTTGTATCGTCTCCATCATCCTCATCCTCATCATCCTCTTCCTCGTCATCACTATTTTTATGATCATCGTCATCATCGTCATCATCATCATCATCATCTTTATTATCATCAATATCATCATAAACATAATCATTAACATCATCATCATCATCATTAGCATCATCATCATCGGCATCATCATCATCATCATCATCCTCATCACCATCACCATCATCCTTGTCGCCATCATCCTCATCCTCGTTGCCATCATCATCATCCTCATTTCCATCATACACATCCTCATCCTCATCCTCATCATCACTGTTATTATCATCATCATAGTCATTGTCGTCATTATCATTGCCATCATCATCATCATCATTATCATCAATATCATCATTAACATCGTCATTAGCATCATCGGCATCATCATCATCGTCCTTGTCATCATCGTCCTCCTCCTCCTCATCATCATCATCCTCATTGCCATCATCATCATCATTGACATCATCATTAGCATCATCATCATCATCATCCCACTCGCCATCATCCTCATCCTCGTTGCTATCGTCATCATCCTCATCGCCATCCTCATCCTCATCCTCATCCTCATCATCCTCATCCTCATCATCACTGTTATCATCATCATCATAGTCATCATTGCCATAATCGTCGTCGTCATCATCATCATCATTATTACCATCAGTATCATCATCACCATCATCATTAGCATCATCGTCATCATCATCCTCATCGTCATCTTCGTCATCATCATCATCATCATCATCATCATCACCATCACCATCATCATCATTATCATCATCATTAGCATCATCATCATCATCATCATCACCATCATCATCATCATCGTCACCATCATCCTCATCCTCGTCGCCATCATCATCATCCTCATCACCATCATCATCATCCTTATCATCCTCATCCTCATCAGCACTGTTATCATCATCATCATCATCATCAACATTATTATCATCAATATCATCATCAACATCATCATTAGAATCATCGCCATCATCATCCTCATCATTGTCATCATCATCATCATCATCATCATCATCACCGCCATCATCATCATCATCATCATCATCATCATTGACATCATCCTCCTCCTCCTCCTTCTCCTCCTCATTATCCTCATCCTCATCCTCATCCTCATCCTCATCCTCATCATCATCATCATCATCCTCATCCTCATCCTCATCCTCATCCTCATCCTCATCCTCATCATCATCGTCATGTCCATCATCATCACCATCATCACCATCATCCTCCTCCTCCTCATCATCCTCATTGTCATAATCATTAGCATCATCATCATCATCACCATCACCATCATCATCATCATCATCGACATCATCATCATCATCATCGACATCGTCATCATCATATCATCGTCATCATCATCATCATTGATGATCATCATCACCATCATCATCATCATCATCATCATCATCATCATCATCATCATGTCCATCACCATCATCACCATCATCATCATCGCCATTAGCATCGACATCATCATCACCATCATCATCATTAGCATCATCATCATCATCATCGTCGTCGTCATCGTCATCATCATCATCATCATCATTGACATCATCATCCTCATCATAATCCTCATCCTCATCCTCATCCTCATTGTCATCATCATCATCATCATCACCATCATCCTCATGATCATCATCATCATGATTAACATCATCATCATCATCACCATCATCCTCATGATCATCATCAGCATGATTAACATCATCATCACCATCACCATCACCATCATCATCATCATCGACACCATCATCATCATCCTCATCACCATCATCATCATCGTTTTCCTCATCACCATCATCATCCTCATTGTCATCATCATCATCATCGACATCATCATCATCATCATTGTCATCGTCGTCATGAATGTGAATCAATACATTGTTAAAAATTCCCATTATGTACAAATCCCTGAAATGCACTTCCATTCACTACACCTCTTCCATGTACATGGTAGTCCTTTCCATGTACAAATCTCTGAAATGATGACAATGAAATAAATAGTTAGTCCTTTCGATGGCAATCGTTCAAAATTTGAAATAAACAACTATATAAAAATTCCAATATAAAAAATAACTGGTAGCTGATGAATGGGTAACTTGCAACGATGCATGGATAACTCATAGATGATGAATGGATAAAATGATAGTTGATAAATGGATAGCATGAAGAATGTTCATGATAACATGTAGCTAGGCATGGATAACTTAGAGTTAAACCGGTTTAATTAAAAGATTATGAGGAATAAAAAAAAATTCCAAACTATCTTCCTTTCCATCATTATCTCAACCATTTCATCCCTATCGACGTGATCCAGCTACAAACTATGTGGATGTGTTAGTTTTTAATTATGTCGATAGGCGTTATTATCTTAGAATTTTGGGTTGGATTACCATTTATGCTTTTTCATCTATGGACAAGAATAATTGATTCTATGGAAGTTGTTTGAAATTCAAAATAAACAATTATAACTAGCGCATCCACTTAACTTGTGGCTGGTGAACACCAATAGGTCACAAGTTAACTGCCACTAATAAGTTATCAGTTACTTGTTCTCGCCTTATTGTAGTTAAATGAGTTATCTCTCACAAAGTGCTAGCTATCCACGCATCAGCTAGGAGTTATACATGCATCAACTACGAGTTATCCATGCATCAATCATTCTGGAGAGTACACTTGTTTCATATTCGTGCAATCTGAAAAAAATAGGTGATTGTCCACCCCAAAATCTCAAATAAAAACACCTATCGGTGTAAAAAAAAGAATATAAAAATAATTGGTAGCTTATGCATGGATAATTAATACTCATGAATTGATAATCAACACTTCATGAGAGATAACTACAAGAATGCGAGAGAGAAAAAAATATAAAAAATAATTGATGGTTGATAAATAGATAACTAGTAGGTGATGCATGAATGCATAGATAATGTATAATTTATGATGGACTAGTATTTGATGCATGCATAAAGTAGATTTTAGTGGTACTTAACTTCCCAACCACAAAAAGTGATTGTGCTAGTTATATGTTTAATTACGTGGATTATACATATAAATTCTTATATATATTTAAGGTTTAACATTTTTTTAATAAAAGAAATAGAAAAGATAAAATAACTAAAAATATAAATAAAATTAAAAAAATGAAAAAAAATAACAGTATAGGTTTAATCCCCTTAAAACCTAAAATTGGGTAGGGTAGCTGCTTGCAAAGGGGATCATGCTTGCTCTTCCACCCAGCCCAACGTTTAAACAATTAATAATAAAAATATTAAGAGGGAAAACTCTCCATTTTCTTATTCCTCCACATCGAAGACTTATTTTTCTCTCTGCAAGTGAGCTCGGTTCGGCTAAGCTCCAACACTATGCATCTCGGCTCAGCTCCACTCGGCTACACAACTGTGAAGCTCGACTCAGCTCTACTCATCTCCACCATTGCTTAAGGAGGTTTTCTCCTAGTTCCTTGCTAGGGTTTTAGTACTTTTTTTTGTTATTATATATTTTTTTAAGCTAGGGCTCCTACCGAGCTTGGCTCGGCCTCTCTCTGCGTGTGCACTTAATCCTCTCAATGGCCTAACACCGCGCTATTCCATCTTGGGATCTTTTCATTTAGGTTGCCCTTTCTTTTTTTTTCAAATTTCTTGTTTGTTTTTTTTATTGAAAAATGTTGCTTCCAAGGGGAGGCCCATGGCTTGCACCACCCTTGGTCTCCACCCTATGCCTGTGTGTGGGCTGTCTCAGTCTTCTGTGGTCGTGGCCATGAGTGTCCAGATACAAGTGTGCAGGTCGAGCTTGTGGCCCCTAGGTGAGCATAAGCACAGTACGGATGGACATGGCCGCCAAGCTAGCTCATGAAGGCTTAGCCTGCGCAACCATGGTTGCTGGCCTTGAGCTCGGATCCCATCATCCTTTGGTATATGCATAGTGAACTCATGTTTTCTCACGGGCTTTGATGTGGGCTTACTTGATGGATTGAATTTCGGTTTGGAATTTTTCATTGTGTTGATCCAGGAGGATATTGGTGGCCACCCACCTATTCCACTTGGACACCCACCATTGTTTCTTTCAGTTTTCCAGTTTCCTTAATTGTAGCAAAATTTACTATTTTTGGCAGTTTTCGGGTCCTAAAATTTCGGAGCCGTTTTAAGGCCTTAAACGACATTTTTTCGACATCGAATGGTCGGGTAAATATGAGTCTATTTTGGACTCAATATTTTCTCTTTATGGATGATTTCCTTGATAACAATGTATCATGCGCGTCAAACGGAGGTAGTATGCCAAAGTTACGACCCCGGGAAATTGATGTACCAAGTTACCCAACGGGGCCCACATTCTGGCGTTTCACCTCCTAGGGTTAGGTTTTTGGATGTGTAGGGTTTCCATTGTTTCTCAATAATATATAGGCCTTCGAGCTTCATTATAACACAGAGTTCAGAGGCATGTAGTCGCCACATCTCTTCTCAGAGATAAGCTACCAGCACTCTAGCTAGTTTATTTCCATTCTGTATGTAAATAAGTTTCAGTTCTTTGATTAATGAAATGAAGTGTTATTTCCATTGCATATTTGTTTCTATGGTTATTTGTGTATTCTATTGCGTTCCTGCATAAATACAGATCAGTGGTATCAGAGCATTCTGCTCTTTCTCGATCCTTCTTTGCATGTCCCCAATGCGGGTGGGATATAAAGAATTAGGGCTTGATCTGGTTGAACCTTTGCAAGATCAGCCTCGCAAATCCCAACGGCCTCCCATGGGGGACGAAAAGAAATACGGGGGTGCAGAAGATCCTATCAAAATGTTGCTCAAGGAGGCCCTTGAAAAACAAAGGAACGTGATGATGGATAACTTCACCCAGATCCTTCAACAACTTCCCATTGGTGGCACATATGCATCTAGCAGCCACTCTAGAGGTGCAACCCCTTTTAAGGTACAAGTAAACTTCGACATTCCCATATTTGATGGCCGAATAGATGAAAACGCTGTAGATAGATGGTTGAATCTCTTAGAAGGATATTTCTCGGTTCAGGACTTTTTCGACCGGGAAAAGATTACTTTTTCACTACTCAAAGCCGCCCCCCATGTCAAGGATTGGTGGGAAACCTATTGTGAGAGAAAGGATGAGGGGGAACCCTCTTTATTCTCGGCCATACCCACTTGTAATTCATTCCAAGATTCCATAAAGGGACAATATTATCCCGTGGGGAGATATGAGGACAAGTACATACAATGGACTACGCTGCAGCAGCAAAGAGATCAAGATGTGCATGAGCTAACGAATCTGTTCCATACCCTGTGCACCAAGTTGGGTATCAAAGATTCAGAGAAAAATTTGGTGCTGAAGTACCATATTTTTTTGCACAGATAAATTCAGGAGGAAATGGAGTTCCTCGACATCTCCTCACTTGGTACGACATATCGGTATGCTGCCAAAATTGAGCAAAAATTCAAACAGAAAAAGCGAGACTTTGGATCTGCGAATCAGAAGCAAGCGAAAGGTGCTCCCAAACCGCAAAACCAAGGACACAGCCAAGGCATGGAGACTCAAGACAACTTTCCAAAACCGCAAGCAAAGAGAAACACTGCGAAGTTGAAGAAGGAAGCGGGAAAGTGGTGCGAGTTCCATAAGAGCCCCACTCACAACACTAGTGAGTGTCGGGCCAAGCAGTCACTAGTGGCTGAGATAAGGGCTTCCGAATCAGATGCATACTATGACACTGAATTAGAACCTGAGAAGGGGAATGATAGAGGGAAGAAGATTATCAATGCATATCCCAATGCCACCATTGCCACCACCAAGATCCAAAAGGAAGAACCAGAAGATTCAGAGGAGGAGGTGCGTCTTTTCCACTCCCAGATGTGGGTAAAGGGTTCCCCACTAGAGTTCATTGTCGACAGTGGGAGCCAAAAGAACCTCATTTTAGCAGGGGTCATGAAGCGGTTGGGCTTGTCGACGATAGCACACCCACAGCCGTACACCATCGGGTGGCTTCACCAAGGATGGGATCTCCACATCAGCCAATAGTGTTGCCTTCCCTACAGCATCAAGCCCTTCACTGATGAGGTATTGTGTGATATTGCTCCTCTTGATGTTTGTGATGTATTATTAGGTCAACCATACTTATGGAAGCGATATGTTGTGTATGAGTCCCAGCCTCGCACTGTTATTATTACATTGGGAAATAAGTTGTGCAGGATACCAGAGGTACCACCTCCTACTGCTATCTCTTTGGTTACTGTAAAACAATGCAATAAGCTCATTTCCAAAAATGAGAAATTTGTTTTCTTGATGATTCTCCCTCAGGGAAAGAAGAAGATCATGGCCATGACCTCCATACAGGGCCCATATGCATGACAACAACAAATGGACAAGGCTGTGGAGGAGTACCGTGACATATTCACCTCACCCACAGGGGTGCCTTTGCACTGTCAGGTCAAGTACCCCATCGATCTGACCCTAGGTGCACCGCTTCCCAATGGACCGATATATCAATGCTTTGTTATGGAGAATGATGAAATAAAGAGGCAAATTCAGGAGCTGCTGCAGAAGGGTCACATCCGGCCAAGTTCATCTCCCTGTGGGAGTCCGATCGTGTTGGTACAGAAGAAGGATGGGACTTGGAGACTCTGTATTGACTATCGGGTGTTGAACAAGATCACTGTTCGGAATAGGTACCCGATCCCACGGATTGATGACCTCCTGGAACAGATTAAAGGGGAAAAATATTTTATCAAGATTGACTTAAAGTTTGGGTATCACCAGGTACCGATCGAACCGACCGATGTGTGGAAGACTACCTTCAAAGCCAAGGAGGGCCTTTTCGAATGGTTGGTCATGCCTTTTGGGTTGATGAATTCTCCTACAACCTTCAAGAGACTGATGGACGGCATCTTGCATCCATTCACTAACTCATTTGTAGTAGTATACTTGGATGGCATCCTGATATTCAGCCAGACTTGGGAAGAGCACATCCACCACATCCAACAGGTCCTCGAAACGTTGCGGCAGCACAAGTTGTGTGCCAATTTGGAAAAGTGCACTTTTGGCATGACCCAGGTTCAGTATCTGGGATACATTATTGATGAGTATGGGGTACATGTGAATCCAACCAAGATCTAAGTAATTTAGGATTGGCCAACCCCAACTACTCTAACAGAGCTTTGCAACTTTCTGGGTATTGCTAATTTCTACTGCAGGTTCGTGTTGGGCTTCTCTCATATCACTTGGCCCTTGAGTCAAGTCACCAAGGGAGGAGCAAAAGAAAAATTCTTCTGGTCGAAAACTCAACAGAAGGTGTTTGCAGAATTGAAACATAGCCTCTGCTGTGCCCCAGTGCTCACATTACCAGACTTGCAACAACCATTTGAGATCGAGACAGACGCCTATGACTATGCTATTGGCGTAGTCCTTACTCAATAAGGGCATCCAGTGGCATATCACAGTGAGACACAGTCCGCAAATATCCCACTTATGATAAAGAGATGTATTCCATTGTACATGCTTGCCAACAATGGAATCATTACATTTTGGGGAAGGAAACTATCATCCACACAGACCATCGACCCCTGCAGTTCATACAGACACAAGGGAAGTTACAGAATGATCACCATCAGAAGTGGTCCAAATATCTACAATAGTTTCATTTGAATATCAAGTACAATAAGGGAAGCAACAATAATGTTGTAGACTACCTCAGCCGACCACCGATCATGGCGATAAACACCATGCTCAACTCTTGTGGCACGATACCTATGATTGGCTGCTTCTCTACAAGAGCGATCCATAATTCAGCCACACATACAGGACGCTCTTGGAGGGAAACCAAGTTCCAAATTTTCACCTCTAGGATGCACTACTATGTCACATGCGACACCTTTGTGTTCCTTCAAGCGAGCGTGCCAAGATGATTTGGGAAGCGCACTACAGTCGGGTCACTAGGCATTTCGGGGTCGAGAAAATAGTGGCAGTACTACAGAAGTATTTATATTGGCCGAACCTTCGATAGGACGTCAGGAAGTACATCCGATCCTACACTACCTACGCCATTGCCAAACTGCCCATCAAGAAGCAAGGAATCTATACTCCGTTGCCTACCCCTAGTCAGCCTTGGGAATCCATCTCCATGGATTACATGTCGGGCCTTTGTTCTACTAAGCACGACAATGACTGTGTGTTCGTGGTCATTGGCAGATTCTCAAAGATGGCCATAATGGCGACCTGCAAGAAGAATATCACAGCAGAAGCCACTGCTAAAATCTTCTTTGAACGAGTGTGGGTACACTTTGGGATCCCACAGTCTACAATATCAGATTGGGATAGAAGGTTCCTTAGTAAATTCTGGTCTAGCCTATGGTCAATGCTATACACCAAGCTCACAAAGTCCACAGCTTTCCATCCTCAGACTGATGGCCAGACAGAGGTCATCAACCGGATGATCGTACACATTTTGCGCATGTACAACTCAAAGCATCCATGCAAATGGGATGAGAGCCTCCCTTATGTACAACATAGCTATAACCGGGCCCTCCATAGCTCAACCGACTACAACCCCTTTTAGGTGGGCTTGGGATTCCAGCCACTATGTCCCATTGACGTAGCCATGCCGTTTGTAGCTACTCAGGCTGATTCAACTCATGTCCAGTATGAATTTTCCAAGGCGAACAACTTCATTGAGTGCATTCAACAAATTCACCAACAGGTTCATGACATATTGGATAGGTCCAATGCTAAGTACAAGCAGCGGCATGATTAGCATCGGGTGCAACACAACTTCCAGGTGGGCGACAAAGTGTGGCTACATTTGCAGAAGGAACGCCTCACTGGACCCCACCGCAAGCTTCACCCGCTTCGATATGGGCCATACACCATCACCAAGGCTATCGGGGACAATTCTTTCAAGCTTAGTATTCCACCATTCCTTGGTCTGCACCTAGTGTTCAATGTGGACCTCCTTCGGCCCTACTTTCCACCTCTACTGGACACATCAGACGTGGCAGAACAAATCACACCAATAGAGTTAAACCCTGACTACATGGAACAAGCCACAACTAATTGGATTATGGACACATAGATCAAGAACACCCGCCAGCAGAAGATCCAGCTATACCGATTTGTCAAATCAGGCCAACTCCTTCACCAGGGAAAGTGGCTCACCAGAGACCAAGTTCAACAGAAGTTTCCTCATCTCATGGAGGAACTCAACGCAATGGGGACCATTACTTCCTAAGGGGGGAGGAATGATCCAGGAGGATATTGGTGGCCACCCACCTATTCCACTTGGACCCCCACCATTGTTTCTTTCAGTTTTCCAGTTTCCTTAATTGTAGCAAAATTTACTATTTTTGGCAGTTTTCAGGTCCCAAATCTTTGGAGCCGTTTTAAGGCCCTAAACAATGTTTTTTTGGCATCAAATGGTCGGGAAAATATGAGTTTGTTCTGGATTCCCTTTATGGATGTAGTCCTTGAATAGATATTTCTAACGATGTATCATACGCGTCAAATGAAGGTAGTATGCCAAAGATACGACCCCGAGAAATTGATGTACCAAGTTACCCAACGGGGCCCACATTCTGGCGTTTCACCTCCTAGGGTTAGGTTTTTGGATGTGTAGGGTTTCCATTATTTCTCAATAGTATATAAGCCTTCGAGCCTCATTGTAACATAGAGTTCAGAGGCATGTAGCCACCACATCTCTTCTCAGAGATAAGCTACCACCACTCTAGCTAATTTATTTCCATTCTGTATGTAAACAAGTTTCAGTTCTTTGATTAATGAAAAGAAGTGTTATTTCTGCTGCATATTTGTTTCTATGGTTATTTGTGTATTTTGTTGCGTTCCTGCATAAATCTGGATCATGCGTCCAGTGCAAAAAATACTCCCTTGCAAGCTAATACATGGGCTCTCCAAGTCTACTTAGGGATTTCATAAATGATTGTTATTATTTAATTAATTATTTTGGTTATACCAATGTGATATTTTGGTTTTCTTAATGTGAAAACTACATGACATAGCAGCTACATAAAATAAAGGACATCGAAAATGAAAACAAACATTGTGCTTTTACATTGTACCATCCTCATTAGAACATTTTCTTTTACAGTCAAAACTAAAAGGTTGAGCATTTTTTATATAAAAACATACACTTTTAAATTATTTTTTCACTGTCCCATTTTTATAATGTATTTATGTAAAATGATTTCGACAAGAAGAGATTACGCTTCTGATATATAAGGACACTATTGCAAACGCAATAGTATTTCACTGGTTTACATCATTTTAGGATTTAGTAACTTTCCTCTACATAAGATATACTTTTTCCAAACATAACTTTTAAGATTGCCGTCAAAGCGTGATGGCAATATACTCTTAGGTTTTAAAATTAAAAAATATTTTTCATTAACATTGGTAAAAAATAATTTCCTTCTAAATCATATTGATTTCTAACTTCATTTTTTCCCATGCTAAGTCCTTGAATATTTCAAGGTCATTACCAGGTTTAACCATGTTTACTTTATGTATCCATTGCCTATTTTCCATACTTTGTCATAATTTTAATTTGTGGATTAATATTCATTTACTTACAGTGTGTTAGCACCATGGAGTTATGCTTTATCCTTTAATTAAAGTCTGTGGATTGTTCTTTATATCAGTAAAGATATACTATATTATCTTATATTATGGTGTAAATACATGTTAATTGTTGTTTTTATTTTATTTATTTTTACTCAATTGTATATCTTGTCATTACACATATCACATCTCTTCTATCTTATTGAGACTTAAATATTTAATTAAGATATACTATATTATTTTATATTATTGTGTACATACATGTTAATTATTGACTTTGTTTGATTTGTTTTTACTCAATTTTATAAATTGTCATTACACATATCACATCTCTTCTATTTACATATTTAATTATATTGTACATTCTTAATGCTATATCATTATATTACATTATTCTATATCATAGTTTAAAAAATTGGAATTGGAATTGGTTGAGGGTTAGTTTGTATTTGGAATCAGAATCTTTTTTTTTTCCTTGGAAAAAAAGCATAATTTTATATCATTCGTAGAGAACAAAATTACAGTTTGTGGATACACATTGCTGCGTATTTTAGAAGAAAGAAAGTATGAGCAGAAAAATATAGTTGACGCAAATGGATCCCCTGGATAAATAACCCCCATACCATACATAGTAATCAACATATTACATGCTCGATAACCTGTTCATATAAGGACAAATGAAAGAGACAGTACAGTTTCATCTCGAAACTGTAAACATAATACCAACTGAAATATATCAGTCCATAGCTGCAAATATCAAAAAATGCCAAGACATTTTTCAGTTACTTTTTGAAGAAGCATTAGAGTGGAGAAAGGGAAATTCATTGAAGGTAAATGTATATATTTATCAAATATAGTTGTGTTGCAAGACATGTAATTTTGTAAATAGGAATTC
The DNA here is from genome assembly GCA_001517045.1 of Pseudotsuga menziesii. Classification (NCBI taxonomy): domain Eukaryota; kingdom Viridiplantae; phylum Streptophyta; class Pinopsida; order Pinales; family Pinaceae; genus Pseudotsuga; species Pseudotsuga menziesii. The sequence continues at coordinate 22,502 of LPNX011005702.1, forward strand.
CATAATGTGTTGCTAGAATAGCAGACAGAAAAGGCATGTACCAAGTTGTGGCTACCAACCTTAGTATATGGATATATTTGGGGATAAAAGGAAATAGAAATATGCAGCTTACATCGAAGTAATTTACATAACATTTTCCAAAGTGTGACGAGGAATCCATAATCACTATCTAAGGCTATGTTAAGGGACAATCCAAAATGAAACTAGATCTCAAAGAAGAATAGTGCGGCTACTTGCTCAGCTGATGTAATCTTATTACATGGATTTAGATAGCCATTTTGGAGAATTTGTAAACCTCAAAAGAGACGCAATAATGTTTTATTATCCTTGTGGTAAGGACACTGGGAAATACATGTATATGGACTCCCAAGGGTGAGAAATCAGTGATAGAGCTCGTAGAGTACCTACTTTTTTGTGTGCTAGTTTTCTTTAGTTGCAAATAACATATGATCTAAAAATGATTTGACCTAATGAGCCATGGATGGCCAAAGTGAATTTGATTTATTTAAGTGAAATGATGTATTATGTGCTATATGAGACCAATAAAAGGGTATCAAGTATACAATTATTTCTAGTCTTCATAAGAAAGATAAAATATATCCAAAATATGTAATATCTGAGCTACGGGACGACTCAACATATCAACCACATAGTTAGAATTTTCTTTCTTATTTTTTATAAGAAGATGGAACTTTTGGATGTATGATATGTTGTACTATCATTAAATCTTACTTATTATAGATGAAAACTATCGTATCTCAATTAGTGACATGTATTCATAGCTCGTATCAATCACACTAGTACTATTAGTTACATCGCAATTCTAACATATGTATAACTTGTGTTTCATATATGATTCATAGAATTGTGTAATGATATAATACCATTGATGGACCATACTTATTCATAAGTGGTTGGCCTATACAATGTGTATTAAGATTCAATACTGGTATGTAATAGCTTACAATAGAGATTACTAATACCTATTAGAGGTTAAGCTATTAGGTAGAGTCTATGATTCCCATTAGAGTGACACAATAAGGAATAGTTTATAATGTACGTATTATCCGTAATAAGTGATGTAATTAGTTACAACTTAATTTTAAATGATATCATAGAATTAAATACCTTATACCACTACAAGTAATGGCATAGTTTAACTTTGGAAAATATAAATGTGTTTGCTATGTGGAGCCATCTTGTGATTTGAGATGATATTGCCCAAGTTTTTCAATTAGTTGCATTATTTTTCCATCCGTTCTACACCATAAATTGATGGTTTTTGTTTGTCCTAAGTTTTATGTGGTAGATTTGCTTGATCATTTTTTGTGGAAATGAATGCTCTACTTCTTCTTGTCAGAGGAATGAATGCACTGTCACCACCTCTCAATCCAATGACCACTTGTAATGGTTGTATTGTAGACTAAGATGGCATGCCACCACATAATGGCCACATGTAATTACTACTATGCAGGTTTACACATATTCACATCCGCTTATGCTTGCAGGTATGGCATCGTTTTCTTTTAGAGGGGTGATGCAAATCCTGGTCTTGATATACTGAGATGCAAAGTGATGTAGTCCCATAGTTGAGATTTCAACCCATCACTGGGGTCATCAGCGTAGCATGGTCTAGCATCTGTTGTAACAAAACTAGATCTAATAACAATAACATAGGAAGCATTGGGTACAAAGAGAGGCAACAAAAAATGCAAATATTCTGGCTTACCTTGAACTTGTTGAACTACCTGGAGCACCTGATGCAATAAAGCTAAGATTTGAACTAAGTGTGACCTTGAACCATCATGAGGCTATGGTATTGAATTTATTTCACCGCTCAGGTTTGTTGCACACACTTTGGCTCTATCTAAGGCATGAAAGTATGCTCTAACTATATTTTAGAAACATGATACTCAAATAATTACGAGGAATGACGTTTCTAATATTTTGAATTAGTATTTTTCATTTTTTTATTCACTTCAACCGCATACAATCTATGTTTGCATATGAGCTATGCTATAATTTTTCTAGCATTACAAGGTTGGTATAAAAAATATATGTAGTGGATATAAAAATGAAAACCTAGTCACCTTCTCAAATCTTGTGTGATGTCCTTTTCCTTATCTGTTGACTTAACAGGATTCCTAAAAACATATTTTATGTTGCTTCATAATTAGTCCCATCCTAGGTTATCTTTGAATCCATGAAGTGCTAAGTCTTTATTTGCTTAGTTCCACCAGCAAAGGACCTTGGCGGTGAAGGGACCAACCTAAACAAATATCACCCAATTAAGAAGAAGGGGGGAGAAGAGAACATCGGATTTTCTGATCGCATTAAGCAAAGATACTTGTGTCGCTCTTTTTTTTCTTATTACGACAAGTGTTGTGAAACAAGTGAACCCATTAGCGAGAGATTTTATGACATAATTCTTGAATGATTTCCTAAACCAGTGCTTGAATGAAGCAGCCAGAACAAAGAACTCCATATGACTAAATATTTATAGAGTGTATGTTAGGCCTGGTTGTAACATCCAAGAACGTCAAGTATCGATCATTTATATGAAGGAAAAGAAGATATGGTCACCGCTAGAAAGGATAGGGATAGGGCACGCCAAATATAGACTCACCTTGATTCTAATAACAATATAACAATTCTTCCAAGTCCATCATGCAAAAAAATAGAAGCAAGAGAATTTTCACCATTATTTTTTTAAAATATTTATAGTTTGTACTTAAAATAAAAATATCTTTTTTTTCCTAGAAGGTACATAAGGTATTTGGTAGTGCATATAGTATACATAAGGTACAAAATGATCAGCTTGGGACTTTCAAATAGTCTTTTGTCAAACTCCGATTATTAATTTCCAAGTAGGAATCAACATGTTTTTCTTTCTGAAGTAGTTTTTAGATCAATAGATACAATGTTTGATGAATACAATTTTTTATTATTAATATACAGTACCCCGTCGGTTATCCGATGTTCAATGCCTAGCAGCTATTGTCGGGTTTCATGTCAATCCGACAAAGTTGCTGTGGCTCCGACGGTATATTGTCATCGCATTTTCAACATCCTCGAGCCCTCATCTGATAACCTTGTCATAGGAAATTCGATGACCTTGCCGTAGGAAATTCGGTGGCCGCGCCCTAGGAAATTTGATGGCCTTGGCGTAGGAAATTCGACGGCCTCGACGTAGGAAATTCGACGGCCTTGGCGTAGGAAATTCAACGGCCTTGGATTGTTGTCGAATATCCGACATTATGCCACCGATGACAAAAAAAATTGAGGTCGTCGAATACCCGACAAGTTATTGTCGAATTTCAGACATGGTAGCCGTCGAATTTTGGGCTCAAATTCTGTTGTGATTGTAAATGGGACATGTGTATTCCTTATATGTATAGAGGGGTTGATGTTCTATCATCGAATGGGTTCTCCGTGGATGTATTCACTCTGAATAGTATCATATTCTCCATTGTGATATCTTCTTAGTTGGTGAGGCCCCAACTCCATGCTTACTAGCTCATAGATTCTGATAGTGGCTTGAGAGTTTCTCACCAACCATATTTATTGCACTGAATATAAAAAAATTGTCATTGTCACTCTCAACCTTGAGGTATCAATCTCAATTGTTATGATTTTTGCACTATCCCTACATCAAATGTGAAAACAAAGAGATTGGTATCTGAAGGTTAATACATGCACCAACACCAATATTTACATTGCCAATATCAATGTTTTCCATCCCTATGACAATGAGATTGAAAACTTGAAGTTGATATCGACATAAGATCTAGGTTTAAGATGGATGTATCTTAATTTAAGTAACAATCTATATATTTTCACACATTGTAAATACTCTGCAATATAAATAATGTGTAATATTTTATGGACAATGTATGATTTTAAAGGAAGCCATCTTGTTCTGATACCTTGAGTGATGACTCTGAATCTAAATGATTTATATTCATAGTTATATTCTATGCAGAACCTTATCTGATGTATTGAAATTGTATATACTCTGTATGTATATTGACAGGTAGCCACCTTGGCCTTGGGTGTCGAGAAATTGAGTTTTAGTATATATAGACTCTTATCGTAGATAGTGTCCAGGCAGAATATGGCCTGATTTTGTTTTAAATGATTAGCTGACTATGCATTCTACAAGATCCCATTTTGGTCTTGTTTATTGGGTAATTAGATTCCAATTCTCATAGTTTCTTATAGAATCTATCTTCCATGCAGGGTTTAAATTAATAAAGTTATATATACATTGTTAATACATTCATAGAAACCCATATTTCTCTTGTATTTTGTATGATATCCGATTGGAAGAGTCTTCATCTTGGTGTGAAATCCAAATTCCATGCATAAAGATTAATGCACATTTTGTATATATGTTCAGATTGGGTATTGATGTAGTTGGTTTAACCTCCATACTCATTCGAGAATCTGATACAATGAATGTGTATACATTCTCTATTTACCTTCATAGGAACCCCTCTCGCTTTGGTATTGAGGGCTGCCTTTGGATCTATATAGTAAGTCTTGAACTTGGTTTCCATTGGTTGAGGCTAGGAAACATGGTGAAAAGAAGTGGGTGCAGAGCCTGTAGGGGACAATTTCTACCAGAAGAGTCCTTCTAGAGTTGGGTAAGTTATGTCAATGCTTTGAAACAGACATGGATTAGGCTTCCAGACAAAGAACTTACAAGGTTTATAATAAGTTTGAAGTGTATTTTTAACATAGCTAATGCTTTATAATTAATATTCATATTTAAGTTTACAATTATGTTGTAAGTTATATTTGTGGTTGTACAATTATTTTGTAATTTATATCTCTGGTTTATGTGCAAGTGATGCTACTTTTTAATTCATTATAAACTATAGTTCATTGAAAACTCAAGTCCATTTTCTGGCTGTCAGCCTATGCAGTTGGACCTCCAAATGAATCTTCCAGAAAATGGTCACATATGGAAGCAACAACAGAAGGAAGAACTTGCAGCTGGAAGGAAGAACTTATATGATCTCTTTGATGAAAATATAGCATAAATCATTGCAGTTGCCTCTTCGCATTGTCACATGTTTATGATGTTTTAGAAGTAATCTCCCTCATGCCTCAACTGCAAATTTGTGGACCTCAATTTGGCATTTAAAAAGATGAATATTATGCCACCCAGAGAGACACTCAATTTGCTTGATTATGATCATGACACTGTACACGTAATTATTTATTATTTTTGGTAATAGTTATGCTTTTTTTTAACAGTAAGAAGGAAGTTTTCTATTATCAGTAAATATGAAACACTATTACATATTCGTAGTATAGTTGGGTTTGCTCAAGATTTGGAGTCATATCGTAAACATGGGTCCAAAAAAGGGAGATACATAGCATAAGCCAAATTGAAAATCTGACCATAGTTTCGGCTTCCCAGCCTTTGTATAAATGTGGCTAAACAAATTGTAAAACATAAAGAGAATAAGACATTCAAAGAAGTAGCAACACATGAAACTAGGGAAAAGAAGAAGGGATAACTGTTAGTCTCTCATAGCAAATTCTAATTCATCTTCATTGGATTTACTAGTTGCTCTTTCCTTGGATTCATGATCCAAGTCTTTGATTCCCTACTGACACTAAAAAGGTGGCTCGGAGAGGCGCATAATTTATTTCATGTGGCTAAGGTTGCTTTCAACGTCTTCTTTGCCACATATCGGCTACGAGTTTTACCATATCCCCAAAAATTTCCCATTCACGCATTGCTCTGGACAATATGAACTTAAGTCTCCGGTAGTTATTGATGACTACATCGGGTCCAAGTTTGAGTTTGAACTCTCCGAATATTTCATTCTACATGGCGTCGATAGCAGAGCAAATGTGTTGAGGAGTCTTTGCACGGAAGATCGCCTCCTAGTCTATGTTATTAGTTTGCTTCTGATGCGTACACATACTGGGAATCCTTAGAAGATCTCTATGGATCAATTTCAGAGAAGAAAGAGAAGAGCCCAGTGTATTTTCCTGATTGTATTGCTACCCCTGCGCACTATCTTGGACTAGTTGCAAATTGGTCACTTGAGTTATCGTGCACCAGCTGCAAATTGAATATTGTATTGATATGAGGTAACCTGGTTCGGTTGTGCTGTTATAATAAACCTTCACACACTCGCCATTACCATCATTGTACCTTCTCCATGTGATCCAGTGTATGCTAAACCTGTCGCAACCATCCCATAAGTACCCGATCCATGTGATTCCATCCAGTTCGATATGGTTCTACATCGTCTTACCATGGATGTGTACTGGGGTTTGTAAGGTCATGGATTTAAACGATTTGAGCGGGGTGGGATGCCATTTGTCTTGGCACGTGCCTTTCTCTTATCCTGACATCCGTATCCTCCTTCTTGCTCACCTGCATCTGGGATTGACAATAGTTATACTTGAAATGTAACTTGAATTTTGAATTTTGAATTGTTTAAGTCTTCATTCTAATTATAGATTTTGCTATAGAGTATTCAAAAACATGTTATTTTTTATAATTTAAATTTTAATAAATTATTATTATTATTATTATTTTATGTTTAAATCAATTTTTTTTTTGAAATAGAATGTTATTAGAACATATTTTAATTATGAAAAGAAGTGGAATACATTACAAGATTTATGACAAAATTTTAATTAGGAGAAAAGTGGAATACGTTAGAAGATTTATGACAAAATTCAAATTAGCAAAAAAATATTTGCCAAAAATTATATATTTTTTCATTTTTTTGCGTTTCTATCGTGCTCATTAGAGAGGACGTCTATAGAACTTTGATCCATAAAACATGGCATAAAATTTTTATAATTTTTTTTAAGAAACATTGATACACTGATGGTTATGTCTTTTGTGGTATTAAGAAATATTTAGATCATTGTAGAACATTCTCGAGGTTAGAAGGCTACGTGGCATTGTATATGGAAAGGAATTTGAGGCCAAAAGAATGCAAATGAACAAGTAGCAAAGAAAAGGAAGATTTTGATGTGTGAACTTCATTTGAGATTATGTGTAAGGTGCAAATTTCTCTTAAGAAGCTTGGAATGCATTGAAATCTATGTATAATGCATTGTTTCACACGAAGTTGGTATAGAATTTTGTTACAATAACAATATATAAATAATGATATTGTAAAAACGTGTGTGTCCACAAAAACATAAGCGTGTTCCTTTTTGTAGAGGTTTGACCATTACTAAACCTCCACATAGGATGGACAATGTGGGCACGAACAAGCATATATTATAGAAATGCATATGCATACATAGAGGGGTTGATGCACTTGATTAAATTCCAATCCCATACCCTCATACATGATAGAATCCAATGAAAACATTGCAATCCAGAAACCCTAAAAATTGTTAAGTCTATTGAATTCTAAATGGGATCTAAAATTTCACTTTTTGCATATGAAGTTTGATTAGGTTGGAACCACTCTCAAACAACCTGAAACAGTTAATTGTAATATTAAAAATTTAAGTAAAAGTATATAAAGAGAAATATAAAGTGAATGTCACGTTTACTTTAACGATTTAATATTTCCATTTAATGTTAGTGGCTATTATTGTGGTTTACCTTCATTTAGAAATTAAAATATAGGGATTAATAACACACACATTTATTATAGTGTGTGCGTTTATTAACACATGCAAGTTTATTAATGTGCATGCGTTTATTAATGCTTGCACGTTATAACGTGTTATTTTTTGTATAAGAATGTGCACACATTATTGACGTATTCATGCTACTAATGTCAAAAAATTTTGGTGTGAATGACTTTTTTCACCTACGTGGTGGATGAGTTGTTCGCTTTGGTTTTAGGTTCAGATTGTCAAACTTGTAGTTTGGCCTTGCAATAACAAAACACATCCATTTTTTCATTTCCCCGTGTTTAAATCTCAAATCTACATATGCTAGAACGGTTTGTTGCTAATGAAATTACATAAGCTTATAGAGATTTATGTGTAGATTCCATTTTTTTAGGAAGACAATATTGTTTTAATTAATTAATTTAATTTTATTTTGTCATATGTACCAAAAAATACATAGGTGTCTTATTTTCTTTGTAACTTTTGACCAATTCACCTATTTTGAAAATGAAAAAGAACCTGCATAATTACCAAAAAAACCTACACACTACAAAAAAGTCCATTGATTGTGTTAAGACACTCATGGTGGGGCATAACACTCCACCTTCTTATTTTGGGGCTTCACTGACTTTCATATATATATATATATTAAAAATTATGGAGAAAAATTTTATATATATATATATATATATATATATATATATATATATATATTAAAAATTATGGAAAAATAGTTCCGCATAAGAACCTTTTTGTTAGCTACCACTCTGAATCTTTTTCAAATATTTCTAGTTTTTACATACCAAACTTGGAGCCTAACACAAACATGTGGAAACATGTGCAATATGCTTTAGAAAAAAATAACATATCAATCTTAGGAGAACACCATTTTCTTGGAGTTATATATTCTTGAAGGTAACTCAATTGTCTATGTTTCATCTTTTTTACACTTTATTCTAAAAAGTTATGCAAATACCTTTAATATTTATTTTAATGTTAAGATTTATGTTTTTCCAAGTTTCTATGATTGCAAATAACATATCATAATTAAATAACGATTAACTTACATCAACTTTACATTAAATAAAACCAAGATTTCTTTATTTGAGAAATAAGTTATATAGTTTGATTATATCAAAAGATTATTCAAACACATATCATGCCACTATACTCCAAAAATAAGATTATAAGACATTTACTTGTTATAACTTTACATTAAATTAAACCAAGATTTCTTTATTTGAGAAATTAGTTATATAGTTTGATTATACCAAAAGATTATTCAAACACATATCATGTCACTATACTCTAAAAATAAGATTATAAGACATGTACTTGTTATAACTTTACATTAAATTAAACCAAGATTTCTTTATTTCTGAAATTAGTTATATAGTTTGATTATACCAAAAGATTATTTAAACACATATCATGCCACTATACTCCAAAAATAAGATTATAAGACATGTACTTGTTATCATTGGTGAAAAGAGCGAGCAAGGGGTGCTATTGCCACTATAGCCCTTAACCATTTGCCTCACAATAAGTGTTTGTAATAATTACAAATCGAATGTTCTTGAAACAATCGAATGTTCTTGAAACATTCAAGGAGTTTGAAACCATGGTTGAGAAATAAATTGTGAGAAAGAATAAGAATCGAATGACTTAGAGAAGTATAGCAAAGCCCAAGTTATTCCTATGCATATAGAGGCTTCCTCCAATGAAGTTTTTCTAACAATGAAGCAATCATCAAGTGTTATTTTGGAAGGAGAAATTAGGAATGGATGTCATTGAATACTCATGGTGTCAAAGTAACACTATTCAAACATGTCATTAACATAGAATTTTAATATGTGTTTTCTATTATCTTTAAGGCACATAGAACTAAGGAAATCTCCCTTGTGTGTGAGCCAATTCAGGCATAGCAAATAAATACCTCCCTATCTTTTGAAAAAAGCACCTCACGTATTTCAAATGAATCATCAATCTTTAAAATATATTTTATTCTCTCATATCCGTAAACCCTAAGAATTTACCTCAATTTCTCTAAAAGAAATGGTTTAACAATAAAATCCTTGACTAGCGTGGCTTCGTACATTCTACGAGTCTCGGCCAGACTATCATCCCGAAGAGGAGAGACAAAATATCGAACGTGGGTCTAACTCCATGAAGGGCTCCATCAATTTATACCATATTAGAACCCAGCTGAGCATGTACATAAATTATTATAGTTTATCGAAAAAAAAGCATGACAACAAATTCTAAAATAATATATACAATTGGCTCTATCCCAAACCAACTATACAAACTAATAAATCTTTTAAAAATCCTCAACAAATATAGAATAAGTGGGGAACTTATTTAATATTATATCCTACGCCAAACTCTCGTTAGATACTTAAACTTGAAGTGATTATTAGGTTCAAAGATTTTGGTAGGTTCCAAAGGAAGGTAAGTTTGGAAAAGTTGAAAGTTAATGAAAAAATAAGTTTGAAAGGTTTAAAAGATGGCCAGGAATATGGAATCTATAATATATAATTACGTTGTAGGCGTTTTTTTATATGAAGTTTGGTTTTTAAACACTATAATAATAGTCGTCTTTTTGGTGAATTATTGCTCGATTTTGGATGCAGTGGTTAGTTTGATTACTTAGTTTACTGTATGATGCATTGTTTTGCTGAAGTCTTGTTCAGTCACTATGATGCTATGTAAATGATGTTTTTTTATTCTTTTGAATAACAAAGGCTGGTATTTTTTCCTCTGAAAAAAGAATTATTGCTCGATACGTGTTCTCTGTCCCGTCCAACCAACGTCCGACGCGCGTCCCCTCCATTTACGCTTCCAGTACTGTGCCATCCAGGGAGGCCATATATTCATCTCAGTGCTAAGTAACAGAGAACTAGATTTATGATAATAAAGAAATGTGTGGACTGCTGGCTTTAAACCCTTGGCTATAAACCCTCATTTGAAAATATTTTAAATAAAATGTTTTTTTCCGATACCTCTACCTGTTTCATCTCTCACTTCGATTAATTTTCAATATCTATCTACCTCTTTCATCTCTCACTTCTATTAATTTTCAATATCTCTCTAGCACTTCCATCTCCCAAAGATTCCATTATTGACGTGACTATTAGGAGAAAAGGAAGTTTTCGAATGGGTATTTTAAAAAACACTCTTTGAAGTTAAAGAAAACTTTAATCGAATGTACAACCTGCACCAAAGTTTTTGATACACTGTCTATTGGTGGGGTAGGTGCAGGCTCTTAGGTGGAACTGGCCATACATTGAGGTATGGGCCATACATAGCCTAGGCTTCCTATGGCTGTGGTTGTTACTGGTATTGTAAATGTTGTAAAGAGGTTATACAAAAATTAAATTTTCCATTCGTATTGTTAAAACAATATGTTAGTGAAAAATTGTTGATTTTGAAATTAAGGGCTTAGTTATATCACATGTTTTATATATATCCAAATTATTATACAAAAATATGTACAGTTTCTCATGTATATAGAAAGGGTATATATAATTAAAAAAGCATTATTTGCAATCCATAAACAAAGAGGCTAAGATCTATAGAGTTCAAAATTTATACTACAACAAATAATTACTTATCAAAATATTTGCCTATATTAGGATCCTATTCATCAAGAGCACCTTGTGACCTTTCTCTAGGCCTCTACCTTGAATCTTGAAGTTGGTCCTCCAAGTACATCAACACACCACAGTTTTGATGAAACTCTCTAATCCAAGTGTTAAAATAAGGTGGAAAAAGCTTCGAGCATGCTTCATAAGTGTTTTTGTTTGAGTGAAGGGTACATTTTTGTTAAGGTCATGACGAAGGAGTTCAACAATAAGCACCACCAACATCAAGGTACATAGAAAGGTTGATGTGCTTAATTAAATGGAAATCCCATACCCTCATACATGATAAAATTTAGTGGAAACGGTGCAATCAAAAAATCCTGAAAACTATTAAATATGTTGAATTTTGAATGAGATCTAAAATTCTACTTTTTGCATATGAAATCCAAAGAGGTTGAAACCAATCTCAAACAACCTAAAACAATTAATGCTAATGTTAAAAATTTATGTAAAATGATAGAAAATGAAAGATAAGGAGAATGCCACTTTTACTTTAAGAACTTGAGAAATATTGCCAACTTTAATGTCCCTTGTACAAAACTGGTTGGGCTCGTACCAAACTGGTCCTTAGGTATTCTAAGGTGTTGGTTAAATAGGGGTACCCCTGTACAAAACCGATCCCTAGGCATCCCCAATCATCCTCAAAACAAGGGTACCATGTCCCCTATGCAACCAATGTCCCCCGAATCCGTGATAAATGTATCGGGTACTTCAGCCAAGTTTTGGGTACGGCATGGTGCATGGGTCCCGAGTATCTGGTACGTGGTTGTGGGTATTTGATATGGGTACCCATGCTACTTACAGATTAAATTTTATTTAAATATTTATTATAATTTTATGATGTGTGTGTGTTATGGGATAGTAATAGATCTTTTTTCCTCATCAAAATTAAAAGATAATACTAGATGTTTTACTTCAAAATATTACCTATAAATCTAGTTGGCATTTGGTCTACTAACATTTTATAATTTTATTTAACACATTTGTTTTCTTGGCATTTTAGGATGTTTTGAGCTAATTAGATCCATAAAGAAGTAAACAAGTATTGAAAGAGAAATGTGTAGACCTATACACACATGGTTAATTTGGTTGGTGGAGAAGGACTTGAAGGTATTTAAATGGTTTTTGGGACAAAAATCACATATATAGTGTTTAATGGATAAAGACTATATGGTATATTAGTCCACAATGTATTTTAGTGGGAATTTAACCTAAATAGTGAGTGATATTAATACTCCTCTCCTTAGGGATATTAGTTCTACCAACAAATTTGAAGGGGAATTTGGAGAAACATGAAAGGTATTATATTTTATTGTAATTAGTGTCTTCATACATATATATTTTTATCTTTTTTTTTCCCAAAATATAGATAAGTAAACATATCGATTGAGTTTTAGTTTCTAATTTCCATTTTTGTGTTGTTTTATTATCTCTCAAATCATATCATACCTATATTTATTATTTCACACTAATGAATTTATAACATGTCGAGTATCCAAGTGAAACATAAGAAATATATGTAGTGTAATGGTAGAAAATATCACACCAAGCAATTGGATAATAAGAAGAAAACTCGTGATAGTGGGATAACTTTGATTTTGTAGGTTACTAATATTTTCACGAAGGTGATAGACATCTAGTCACGTATGATTTGAGATACTATGCATATTTGAAAAATATATTGGATATAGAAATGAAATCCTTTAAAGTTGTTATGCTTCACATCATGGCATAGATTGTTCTTACAAGGTGATGAAAGGACTATTACTAATCATGGAAATATATTTACCATGGTTAATACGGCTATGTATAAGCCAAGTACATAGCCATATGTCCTTCCAAGTCAATGTGAGTATATCTTTCATTCATAGGTGTTAGGTAGATAAGGTTGGTCATTTGTTGGGATATTTGATTTAGAAGGAAAACATGTAAACTATATTCCAAAAGAAGATGTTCATGAAGAAGATGAAGAAGATTAAGGATAGAATAAATAAATTTCAAACCAACACATCCATGAACTTCACCAAGGCACTGGCTCACATACTATGAAGTATGTTTATAGTGATGACTTAGTGCTAAACATCCCATATGTAATTACGAACAATTCTTTCAATTATTTTGAAGAGTTGGATACAAATTCTAATCATGATGAATTCGATATTCAATTGAATGAAGTTGAAGATAAATCTGAATTGTTTCAAATTGGGTACCATTATGGTTTGAAATATGAAAAAGGTTGGAATTCGGCCTTTAAGTTTGCAAAACAAAATGGAGAAATCATAAAACTGATCACAAAAAAGTGTGGCATATCGTATAATGTGGGGCTTAACATATAAGATCACTTTATATAGTAAAACAGAAAATGCCTTTTCTTTGTGGATGGTATATTTCCTTTGAAGCATTGCCAAATTTGAATATTCTAGTTTTATTTAAAATTGCAAAATACTCTAAATAGCATATGGCATAGTCCATGTAGGTAAGTTTGAATTATTGAAAGTGGAGGAAGGTATTTTAACCTAGCAATTTATACATATGCAAGTTTTTAATACTAAGTCATATTATTGTGATTCTCCTATCCTTATTATCATATAAATCATATAACCCCTAGTCATAATACTCTAATTATTATCACACCTAATAATTAACCTATGTAAGCCTTAAAATTTATAAATCTTAATCCCTATATCTTATAAGCCTTATCAACCCTTAGACTTATGACCCCTACTTCCACCAATCCCTCACTCTTATAATCATTACATTATGCGACCAAAATTGTATCAAGTTATCACTACAACTATAACCTAATGTCTATAACCCTTATAACCCCAAACATAAACCTTATAATTCCCGGAAATATTTAACATTACAAAGATTAACAATTATTTCTCGTTAGTCCTATAAGCACTAATTGTTAATGCTTATAAGTTGTAACCTCTATAAACCCAATTCTAAAACGCTATAAAAATGATCTTTTGTAAGTCTGAAAGAAATATGATATCTAAACTCAGGATTTTTAAGACTTTCGCACGAATGAAAAGGATATCACTAAATTTGTACAAAATGGTGCAAGGGCTTTTGATGCCACTAAGGAGAGGATAAAATTTGGAATTTTTTATTTGCAATAAATAGGCATGGAGGGTGAAGCATTGTCAAAATTAATGGCAAGGTATCCTGCCATTGTGTATATGTTCGACGAGCTTATTTACTAGCTCATGCTAACTTGCGAGAGGGATTTTAAAGTGCTTGGTTGATAACTTGGAGTAAAATAAGTTTGGATGACAGATGTATGTTTCTCACCCCCTTACTTACTTTCTTTTATCATAGTCTTTACAATTGTATAAATTCAATATTATGTGACTAAACCTATCAATCTTGTTGTTATAGGTTGGAAGTATATATAATTAAAATGGAAGTGGGTAAATTCATCACTAGATGAATTAATCAGGTAATTTTGTGAGTAATATTTTTTCTTTTACTCCTATTTATCTTGGTTAGAGTTTAAAGGCTAATTCTCTGCCTCACATGATATTAATAAGTCTTTAATGACCCATGTTTATACTCACTAATTCGCCTTAACCCACAGGGTTTGAAGGCTAATTATCTTCCTCAAATGATATTAATAAATATTTACTAAGCCAAGTTTATACTCACTGGTTCGCTTTAACCCATTTCAATCTAAGGTTTTGCATTTTTACTACACTTTCCTTTTACTTATATATAACTCTGTTCTTATTGTTGACAAATCGTGTGTAAGTGCTTAGGACCTACAGATTCCATAAGAGGTATACTGGTTTCCACCCTTTCTCTTTTTGTTATTTTTCAATGTTTAAACCCAATGTCAAACATCTTCATTGTTACACAAGTATAAAAAGGGACTGTATACTCATGTAACCTTTTCCACAACTCAAGCACACTGTTTATTGTAGCAAGTTCTTCTTATTGTTGGTTCTCATTAGTTATGAATAGCATAAAGTTTTCCATTTGAACTATATTATTCATGTTTATTATTAAGGATTTTGAATTGCGCTCAAAATTATGGTGCTTTTGTGTTAATTTGACTATTATAACAGTTTGACCCTATGGGTTTTGAGGGTATTTTATATTTTAAACAAGATATTGTTTAATTGAAATTGTTTTCGTATTATTTATATTTTTTATGCTACAAATGGCCCTCCGTATAAGCATTATGTGATTTTGAAGACAATCTTTTTATGTGCCATGGGTTTTTGCAAAAGCGAAATTTTATAATTTCATGTTTATTTGAGATGGTTTTTACTTTATTATATGATTTCTTCAAAATTTGTTCCTCTCTGAATGAATATATATATTGTTTGATTTTTAAATAAAAATTATACTCTGTGGTGAGTAGAAATATTTCTCCTAAACAAAACTAAGGCATGGATATGTTAATTCCTTTATTCATGTACATAGTTTCATAGATCTGTGTTTATATGGTGACCATAAAGTGTTGATTATCTATATGCCTACTAAGGATACAAAGAGACATTCCTTTCCTTTCTTTCCTCATTAGCCATCTATCACTACACTAGCATAGACCTATCTAACCGTGTTTGACATATACCTATAAGTCACACAACTATAATTAAATTATTTGTGTGAATTTGCGCTTACAATATTAAAGTGTATTTCATCATATTCAATGCACCTACTACATTGTTTATATAAAATATATCCCTCACAATGGTTATATTAAATGTGTTATACACAAGAGTTGATGGATTCCATCATTCTTACATTTTTCTCTTTCACAAATCCATCAAAAAATGTGTATGATATGTTTTTTAAAGTTCAGCTTAAGGTTGTTAATTAAGAGTTCTAGATTTTCCATTATTGAACTTCTTTGACTGTTAGAAAATTCACTTGGGATTTATGACTTTATCTCAAGAGGTAAGGGTTTGGGAGGTAACCTTAAAGAGCTAACATCGACTACAAGGTGTATGCTGGTATTTAGATGTTTTGAGTGTTGTTGATATTGCATATTTAATGCATCTAACATATTCTATATTAAAAGCATAATTGCACATCAAATTCTGAATCATGAGGTGTATATCAATGTTATATATTTCCAAATATATCAAACATAGAGATTTTTTAGATGAAATGCATTGACCATGCCTTCTATGTTAAATCCAGATTGGCAAACATGAAATTCATAATTATAAGGTGGATGCAAAATTTGGATTTTGAATGGACTGCGGGTCTTTTTAATTCCAAGCATTGGCTTAATATTATTTTCTTATAAACCTCCTTATTCTGACTGAATTTATTATTTGAAAGGACTAGGTTAACAATGCATTATAACACTTACTATTTTCTTATAAACCTTCTTGGTCTAACTAAATTTACTTTTTATAAAGGATCCTTTTAATGTCTCTAATGAGAATGTTATGATTTGTGATATCTACGGTTTATCTCCTCAACATTGGAACTATATATTCAACATTGATAATCTAAGTCAAAGGCCACACACATTAAACCAATTATAAAATCCATTTTTCACTAGATCTGACAATACATACTGTATAAAATATCATTCATAGATGATTTTAATATGTTACCAATAATATCCACAAGAACACAGTCCATTCTCGAAATGATGGAATCGATTGTTATCTCTTAGAAATTTTCTAGCTTAATTGCGTTGGAAATGAACTCGATGGTAGAATCATAGTCACCACATACTCGTAAGGTTTCTCACGATCCTGAGATGTGTTCCATCACATGTGTTGATAAGCTCAAAAAATGACTACCAACTTCTCGTAATTGTACTTTCAAATATTATAATTTAATCTTATAAGATGGATAATTGTTTGGTCAACTCTAAAATAGATCTACATGGTCCCATCAATCACAATATTTTTTATTATATATACTTACAAGTTTACAAATTTTAGATATTTGAAAAACCTTTTTAAAATCATATGTAGATGATTCGAGAGTAAGATTGGCATAAAGATTCATAAATCAAATTATGATTTTTTTTTAGTTTTTATTTATATTTATAAATCTTAATATTAAAGATTATGATAGTAATGTGATTTAAGATGAATTTTAATATTAAATACTATGGCATTCATGTAAATAAAATAAGTTTTTGAAAAATGATGTTAGTAAATTACAAAAAATCGAACGAACCAACATGGATACCCTTCTAATCATCTAAAGACATTGAAATAAATGTAATGGATTTTCTCGTAAACAATACTTTCTAAATCTTAAATAAAGCATATTTGGAGGAGATTTTAGTCATGGGATGTGATATTCAATAAAGAATGAAAATATCCATGTGATCAGATCCTTCTATTTACTTTAATGATTGCACAATGAGGATCAACCAAAGCAAGTTTATGCCAAACTCCTTTTAACATGTTTGGATGAGATTAAGGAAATCTCAATTAGGGTTGATCTAGCTAAATGCAATTACGGTAGGAAGAAAATGATTATATCCATCATTAATGAAACATGAAAAATAACTTAGTTCAAGTTGATGATGCTTTTGAAATATATAAATAGATATTATTTTTTGGATTTTATTATATAGATATCATTTTTGTGATTCCATACTTTTTTTAACCTTTCAAAATTCTTACTTTTCTAAATGATTAATAGGGTTGGAACATTAATAAAGCACCAAGGATTTAAACTAAATCAATTTTAAATGATCAAAATTTTTGCTTTAAAATAATATTTTGTTATTGATAGTTAAAAAAGGAAACCTTATTCAACCACACTTCTAACTTTGCATGTGTATTTTACATTGTAACTTATATTCTTTTTAAATTGTTTGTCGATCATGTAGAAATGCTCGCAACTTATGCATAGAAATGTGTACAACATTTAGAAAATACTCGCAATAGCCATCTTGTAGATCTCCTCCACAATCTCACAAATTTGTATCTATAAACTTGAAGCATTGTCTACTTATTTTAATGTTCCTTAAAATGGGGGTGATTAGACTCAATCAAAGGTAGTTTGTGAAATCCATAGTCTTTGATCTATGTGTCTCCATATAGCCAACTACTTCTTCCTCAAGGATGAGTCAATCATCATATATAATACTTGCAATGTAATTCATTGAATTTTCATACGCTGCAAATATTATGAATTTACATTATTTCCTCGTGGTAGAGTCACAAATGTCTTAGAAAATACCTAGCGATATAATCATACATATTTTTACAACATACTTAGATATCGTTATATCTAAAGATATTCCCGATCTAATAGTATATAAGCAATTTGTCATGTTGTGGTTATGAACAAAGCTTGAAAGTTATTTTTGTAGAGTCAACACTCAGAAGTAAAATTTTCCATCTATTCTGTAAATCTCATGAATTTGTTTGGTCAAAATTTCACCATATTTTGTCATTATGATTAAGATATTAACCAAAGGCTATAAAAGATCAACCAAATTACTAGTAGCTCAACTAATACTATGAAAAATATCAACTAATGTTGCAAAGAACAATTACATTAAACAAGCATGATATATTAATCAAGAATGTGTCATTATCCAAAGAATTGTGCCCGATGATGAACATTTGATTCTTGTCTCAATACCTTCAGTATTCCTATCAAAACGAGAAATGTTCAGGGACAATTAATCATATTATTCCTTTTAAATGTTATCAAAACTTCTAGGTTTTTCTTTACATTTATATAAATTTAAACAATGGATAACAATCTTAATGATATAATGTCTCATATTTTCCACATGAGTTGCATAGATATGATAATTTTATTGTCTTGTTCTAACATTTTATGCACAAAATGATACTTTATGAGATGGATGCATCATCATTATGTTGTTATATATCTAATCTAAAAAATAACATGAAAGAAACTCCATATTTGAAACAAATAAGAAACAAACATGATCTAATTCAGTGTAAGAAAACTAAACTATCATTAACCAAAATTAGATAGCATTTTTAGGAATGTTAGCAACTTCCATATTAATTGATCACATGTGGTTGTTTCCTTGGTAATTGACCATATAATGAAATGGTTCATGAGCTTTTCTTGGTTGATAATATTTAAAACAAAATGCTTTGTATACTTTTTTTGAGTATGCACTTAAGGAAATGAAGGAATTTAACAAATCTCAAAAAATAGGTGATTCATTCAGTTTTGAAAAGAAACTTTCTACAATGTTGTTGAGAATATATCGGCATCACCCATGTTAGGTTCTAGTGGGGTTCAGATTAGATGTGCCACCATGAGTCATATAAGAGCCTACCATTATTTCTTGGTGGAATGAAAGACTTGAGATTGTTATCTCTTAAGTTTATTCCCGTTGTGTTGAATAAGTATGATTCAATTGATTCTAGTACAATTTTTTGGCATATGTTTTGTAGCAATATAACCATTAGTTGAGAAATTTATACAAGAAAGTGAAAGTAGTGAAACACTTAGTTCATTTTTCACTTGTTTTATGGAAATGAGTAACCATTTAAACCTAGCTTCCTTTTTTAAGAGAGAGAAATCACTTGTCCCCAATATTTTGTCAATCATGTTCGTTAAAATTGCTTGGGAAGCCATGGTTTCAACAATTCTAAGTTTCATTGGGAGAATAAGACGAAAAGCATTACAAAACTTGGGAAGTGTGAGTTAATTTCTTTCTAAATTGTTGGGAAAATATGCAACACAATTAAAAGTAGTGAATCAATTTGTTAATTTCCTGTTACCATTCCTTGATGATTAACAATTTAGAAAGACTTACATTTTCATTGAAATACTCTCTGTTTAGAAATAGGCTTTTCCAACTTTGGGTTACAAAAGTGTTATGAAAATGTTAATTTCCTTCAGTTTGTGGCTAAATTTGTTTACATTTAATATTTGAGTTTCTATTTGTGTTATCCTGGAAGGGCCTTTTAAATTTGACCCTTCATTGCCCTTCCTTACAATACATGCAGTTAATTGCGACTGTAATCACGGTACCAGGCCAACTCTACACCATTGCAAAACTTTAGTACATGCACTTTTTGGGTTTTTTTTTAATACTAAAATACCAATTCAATTTAGCTTCCCCATTTCAACAATTTCACCCTCCAAAAACAACCTATTGGCGTATTATTGCACCTTCTTGGGGAAATTGCTAGTTCTTATAAATTTAATGAAAAATATGTTTATATAAACATAAAAATAATAATTTAATTAGTTTATAAAGTGATGAAATTGATTTAAGGGTGAGTGCATAAAGTTGAGGGACTTTTTAGATGCAATGGTAGAGTGAAGTCAATCACTCTTGATCCATAAAATAGAAATCATCCCAAGCAATCCTGGACCTGCCAAGCCTAGTCCTAAGGCTGCCAAAAGGCATGTCAATTAGGATAGTAGAACAAAACGTGCCCCCATTTTATTGAATCAAATCGCGTCCCCGTTTTGCTTTGCATAAATGCACTTGTGTTTATAAAAACCTATTTTTTGTTTAAAACGGGCCGAGCCCGTCATTTTGTCCACATCGCAGCGCTGTTGGAGTTGGATGTAGAAGAACGTGAGTGGGCGAACGTGTTTTGGGTGTGACAAAGCCATCCACCTCCACCTTTGGATCAACCTCCTCTTTGTGAGGTATTTTCCTCAATTCTTCTCATATTTTCTTCATTTATTCTCATGATTTTTCCCCCAAATTCATTAATTTATTTTCCCTAATTTGAAATTAAACCAAAATAAATTAAGTTATGGCCAATGGAAACCAATGGAAACCAAAACCCCAATTTAATCATAAAAATCAAATAATTTTGATTATTTACCAAAATTCATACCCAAAATTCACATGCCCAATGGAAACCAAAACCCCAATTAACTGATAAAAAACAAATCAATTTCACTATTTCCATATGCATATTCACAAGAATCCTTGTGAATCCATACCAAAATTCACAAATATGCAAAGTTTGTCAAGCACATTGCAAGTTTGCATAAGTAATTTACATGCCCAGTGTAAACCAAAACCCCAATTAACTCATAAAAAACAAATGAACTTCACTATTTGCATATGTATATTCGCAAGCATCATTGTGAATCCAAACCAAAATTAACAAATATGCAAAGTTTGTCAATTATATTGCAAGCTTGCATACAACTAATAAAAAAATCAAGTAGAATTCATATCTTCCCTAAAATACATAAACAAACATGGTAAATCCCTTGCCTCTATCCGAAATATCGAAGTTGGTCGTCCAAGAACATCAATAAACACCTTCTAGTTTTGATGAAACTTCCAAATCCAAGTGTTAAAATAAGGTATAGAAGCTTCCCATGCTTTAAAAAAATATTTACTCTTGATTGAAGGGTACTTTTTGGTTAAGGTCAAGACAACGAATTTCAATAATAGGATCTACGCACATGAAGATACATATGTAGGTTGATGTGTTTGATTACATGCCAATCACATACTATCATACATGATAGAATCCAGTGGAAACCTTGCAGCCTTAAAATCCACTATACACAATTGTGCATTTAAAGTCTCTCATGGGTATATAGAAAGAGGGCATAGAACTAAAATAACATCAAGTGGAATCCATACATGGCCCAAATTACATTTAAACAAAGATCTGCTAAATAGACTTTGGCGTCCAAAAAACATCACGCTACAACAAATAATTACATATCTAACAAAATCATTGCCTATACTGGGATTTTATTCATCAATATCACATTATGCCACCTATTCTACGGTCTAGTCGTTGCCTCTACCCGCAATCTAGGAATTGGTCCTGCAAGGGCATTAGTTAGCACCTCACAATTTCAATGAAACTTCATAATCCAAGCCTTAAAATAAGCTAGAGGAGCTTTGCAATCAACATATGAAAATAAGACATTTTATGTACACATGCATATGGAAATTGGAATTAATACTTGAATTCAGGACATAAATTTAAAATGAAAAAATGTTAAATGTTTATTCTTTGCTTTAAAATTCAAGATCCGAATTTTTAAATTTACATAATAGATTTAGTTCATGTTGCTATTTGTCATACATTAGTTATACAGTTTTCAGTGCTTAGAGATGTCATTATATCATGTGTTTATATTTCTAATGATATTTTATTTGTATTTATGATTGCAGCGGCTACTATGGATAACAATGTTGAGATATTGAGTGTTATTGGCCATCTCAGAGAGATTGGTTTTGCTTGGAGGGGTGGAATGAGCTCCGCCGCTCCTTGTCAGATTCATTGTTGACTATTGTTGATACGATCGCAAGATCGAATGATGTTTTGTATAGCATCACATCGTACAGGGAGAGGAAAAGACAACAATACATTGATGGGTTGAGCTACAACAAGGTAAAGAAGCTGAAAATAACCAAAGAACACATGTATACATTGTTGGGACGAATGACATTCCAGATAGCACCATGCCACATATTTATATTGAGTGGTGTACCTTTCCACCCATTAGAGACCATTGGATGGATATATGGTACATGGTTTTTGACATCCCCTGCACAACAATAGGGAAGTACCATTGTACTTCCTCCGAAACTTGTATGCAAAGTTTGTGATGGGGAAACATGTCAACTATTTTGACATGTTCGTATTCCAAGGAGTTGGTAGGGGGATGTGTTGTATAGGATTATGCACCTAATAACCATAGGTCTGGGGTTACCAACATACTCAATTACTTGCAAACAATTGACTTCTAAATTACAGAATAGGAAAGAGGAGGGTTAGAAGGACTTACTTGTTAAACGAAGGTCGATCCTTGCTATCCTCTTCCTCTCTGTTCCACTTCCAAAGTCTTCAAGATTGCTCCTCTTTCACCTGTCAAGAAACACTCTTCCAAATACAAGATGATTCATGTACATATAAGCAGGTTAGATAAAACATATATCATATTGAAATATAAACATTTATCAGACCATAAGACATGAAACACATATGGAAGAAGTAATCTCTTTATTATCAATAATGGAAAGAGTTTAAGGTTACAACCCAACGTCTGAGACAAGAACTCCTTTGCAACCAAAGGATTCTGAGTTTCACTGCTCCAAAGACTTCTGTCAACAATCCACCAGCATAACTTTGCTCTCCAAGTGTAGATATCCAACACCCTCCCCAAGGCCTGTATTTATATGGATGAAATAAGGCAGTTCTCAAAGGTTGGGGAAGTTGTAGCAGTTAAGGAAATTAAGTTAAATAGGTTAATGAATCTCCCATTAGCACGTGTTTTTATGTTTTAATGTTAAGAGACACATTCACGGGTATGTAGTAGAGCAACCCGCGAATGATTCACGACTAATCATAAGGGCAACCCGCGAATACAAGGATTCGCGACTTGCATCGACTGGGACTCGCGAATGACTCGCGAGTTGTATAAAAGAATAGTCACGAATACATCTCAACATGGTAAAATAGCAAAGTAACCAGCTGGGTATATAGGGAATGTATTTCATCATAAGCCAAGCTATAGTGTTTTGGGCAAACCTCTATCCATAAGTGTCCTTTTGTATGCCAACCTGAGGGATGTCAGCACTCAGACGGAGAGGTGCCATTCAGGTGTATAACAGATGCCCCCTAATGTGTGAGGTCAGAGGGAAATGATGGCTGAAATACATTATAATCTTTAGCTTTGGAGAAACTCAGAAATCCAATGGAGCAGAGAGAGTACCTGAAACAAATACATAGTAAGGTCATATACAAAGTTACATCTGAGGATGCTATGTTCAATTTACTGGAACACTAGCTCCTTTACAATATTTGAGTACATCATATGATACGGGTATAAAACCATGTATATTACAAAGGTGGATCGAAGCCACAATATACAATAATGATGAGTCTTCAAAGATCTGGAAGCTATGTAGATTGATCGAACATAATATTGTGCAACTTAGTCCATAAGTGGGAACTAAGGTCTTCATAAAGGATCCCAAAGAACCGGTACAATCCAAGCCATGTGAATAAGGGTAAGCTGAAGTCGAACATGGAAAGCATTCAACAGTTTGTCAACCAATAGATGATAATTGACAACTGAAGCAAAGGAATTCACCAATGATGAAAGTGAATCCTGAGGTACAATCATAAAAAATCTAGGTCTTCGCCATCAGGAAGTACTGAAAATGGAACCATGATGTGATATGGAAGGCAACAGATCCTCCAACGGATCACAAGAGTGACTAGGAACTGGGAAAAAGAAGGGAGACACAAATAGATAACAGATATAACAATGATGGGATCAGGTTATAGATCAGACATTGGGTAGAGTCCTTGAACAGTGAGCACAACACAAAGATGACCCAAGGTAGCGTATAATGGATACATAGAACAGCTAGACTTATCTGTCATGTAGGAGACATGATCAGATTCCCCAGGTATAATGGACAAGAGGAGGAGTAAGAAATTCAAAGTGATAGCTGAATACAATTACACATTGAAACATGGATATCGGAAAGCAAAGAGTGCTATGTTCAAGGATGACATGCTGCCATTACTAAAAACAAGAGAAAACTTCTTCCTTACCTTCCTTGTGAAGTTTTAACGAGTCTAGGAAAGTAAACTCAGTTCCCTCTTCATTTTTTAACAAGCTTGAAGAGATGGGAAAATAATGCTTGATAGTGTCACTGATTTGTGGATTTAATGAGCCCGAACTAGTACATGCTCAGCCGGTGTTTTCACATTTAGAGAGTCTGAAAATGCCAAAAGAAGACTCCAGGGTGGGTCCTTTTTCGTCCAATTTAGTCTCCTGAGGCCGAAAAAGTATAAAACAAACCACAGAAGAACTCTCTTAACTTCCGAAGAAGAAAAGGTGAACCTTTTTCGTACTTAGTCAGGGAGGTCCGAAAAAGGTTAAATTACCACCTACCCAACGCTCCTTCCAAAACAGCATAGAATAGCTTGAGTTTTATGAGTGTGAAGGAAAGCAGATCACTCGGAAAGATCCATTTGGTTACGAGAAATGGGGCTTACAACAATAAACTCGTTGCTTTTTTCTTTAGTGTTTAATGAGCATGACAAAGACACAAAGTACACTCGGAATCTTTTTCATGTTTGGGTCCAGAGCACGAAAAAGAGAAAACTAAGCTCAAACCGGGTGTTCCTTTTCCGTAAATTTAGTCCCTCAGGTCCGGAAAAGTGATAAACCTATACCTGAGAATACTCTTCTCAATTCAAAAGAAAAGAGAGTGATCCTTTCTCATATTATTCCACATGGTCCGAGAAAGAGATAACCTACCACCAATGCGGATGCCCGTTCACATATTCTTAACGAGCTTGAACGGACGAGATAACTCGGCAGTCAAGTCTTTTTTGAAGGAGTCAGACCTAGGCCTAAAGAAACTCCATAAGGGCGGGGAGTCCTATAAAGGGATAGTTTGTAAAAAGAGATTCATAAGAATCTCTAGTTGGCGTGAAAAATAGCTATGAGGAAACCCCTGGGCCTGAAACAATATTGGTATGAGTACCAAAGGATGACAAGGGCATATAAAGATGATACTCATGAAATAAGGAGCCTAGCCATGGAAGAACAATGGTAGAGGCAAGGGACTAATGGTTTAGAATACCATAGTCCGTGGCGAAATGTTGCATACTAAGGTTAATGTGGAGTGATAAGATGCCAACATGTGTTGGAAATAGCGAAAACCACCCTATAGAAGCAACAACACTTTGTAAAAGTGGATAAACCTATTCCAAGGCACAAAAAGGGTGATATTAGTGAATTGACATTTCAAACTATATAAAAAGACCCACTTTATGAAATATTATTTCTATAAATAGCTTGAAAATTAAAACATTTCTCACCATTTGAACTTTTTGAACCAAAAAGGAAAGTTTACCCTCTACCTTTGATCAATCATCGTGGACAATTGAACCTTCAGAATTGGAATCCGTCAGCTTTAGGTAAATCTACACCCTAAACCCGTCAATTTGATCCAAACAAATATTAGATTTGATGTTGAATTCAGTATATTTTATCATCCCCAACTATTGCAATGCGCATTCGCGGGTTGCTAAGCGTAAGAGTCGTGAATACGCGTTTCATTCGCGGGTTGTCTAACTAGATAGCCGCGAATGATCTGCGACCTGCCCCAATGGACAGTCGCGAATGCTGCGTGATAAGGCAAAACTTTAAAAATATGCAAAATTTTCAAAATTTTATTATGGAATACTGAACTCAATTACTTGTATTTGCCAGGAAAAATATGGTGCTAGAGTGGAGAGAAAGGGAGCATGAAATAATGGATCATGCGGCGCTCCAAAGTGCGCCCACCATCCAAGCATTGAGGACATGTGGGTTATTGAAGTTCTTTTGTACATCGCCCATGCGGGCAAATGTCCGCTTACTGCAATTCATGGTCAATTACTGGGATCATGACATGGGGATGTTCAATCTTCAAGGTGAGACCTTAGAGCTTACCGTGGAAGATATATATTTCATTGCTGGGTTGTCACAACGGGGGGCACCGGTGAATCTAGAGGGCATTGGCCGGGGCGGGAACCCCTTGAATGTTCAAAACTATGTTGACATATTCTGTACACTGGGTATGCAGAAGAAGGGCAGCAACGTTCTTATAGCAGACATCCAGGATTTCACACTCTAGGTATTAGCTAGTACCATTGCGAGACTTGTAGGGTCAACAGGATTACATATGGCCACTAGGAATAAAATGAGGGTGGCAGTGGACTGCTTTAGAGGTGCTCTTTATGATTGGTGCTCGGGAGTTCTCCCCATCATGAAGAGACAACTATCCGACTGTAAAAGGGGAAGACGCAAGAATTTTGGCTATGCAAGCATACTAGTAGCGTTCTTCTTTGAGAGAGTACCAGCCATGAGCCCTGCTATACCACTACAGGTCAGATATCCACGTCAGCCAAGGCTGACCTGGTGGGGAGACATCTTCCTCCGTCAAGGAGGAGGAGACATAGTACACAGCGTTTACGATGATGACTTTTATACATGGTGGGAACGACAGCTGCCGGCACTGGAGCAGTTTCCATACGCCGGGATGGATTTCTGAGGTGATCCCGACCTTGTCCTCCCTCCAGGAGGAATATGGGGCGAGATGGGTAAGTAATTTTTAATTTTTTATCATTTTCAAATTTTTATGAATTTTCCAATGATAGAATATATACATATGTACAAGTCTTAATCCTATTCTTATGTCAAAATACAAATATTGGACCAGTGCACCCTGAAGGGAACCCTCGTATGTTCGTGCGTTCGGTTGTAGGGGGAGACCCAGGATTGATCCGGGTACTAGAGGGGAAGCTGGCCAGGCTGACCCAGCGAGTACCTACAATACAGATTGAGCATATACCTACAGCCATGCAAGATTTTGTAGTAGGGATTCCACCAATTTGGCTACGTCTGTTCAGGTGAGTAGATAGAGCAGTACTTGTATATAGAGATGCGGTGGAGGCTGCTGAGGCCGAGGAGGCTGAGGAAGCCAAGGTGCATAGAGATCATGGGGACCAAGGTGGTCCTCGTGGCCAGGGCGTTCCAGCTTAGACCTAGGGCATTTTGATGGATGATGATCCACATTTTGTATATTTTGTATATGACTGGATCTACAGATCAGACTCGATCTATCTACAGACAGATATTTTACATATATATATATATATATATATATATTGATGTTTGGTTGTCGGCTTATTTACAAGTGTTTTTTATATGTATATTTTATGGAATGTGTGTGAGATGCCAATCCAAAATATAATTAGCATATGCATCAGTTAATGAATTTTGGTTTCATGGAATATGATTGAAAGTAATAACTTCAAAATGTCTTTCCAGTAAATGAATTTGCATAAATTGACGTAACAAGATAGGATTTCGTACCTGATAAGCTCTATTGAGCTGGGAAACTACCAACTCAGAATCCAAACGGACTTCAATCTGGGTGATGCCACGTGACAAAGCATCCCACAGGAGCTCAATGACAGCCCTATACTCAACAACATTATTAGAAGCAGGACCAAGACAAGCGCCACCCGCGGCAACAAGCTGTCCTAAGGGAGAATAGATAACCCATGCTGCTGAAGCCAAATTACAAGTGTGACGGCTGGCGCCATCAGTGAAACCTATATACATTTCAGAATACATCTGCAACAACCAACAGATAATATAAAAAACAAAATTGACAACCTAATGTACATAAAATAAATACATACACTAAAAATACAAGAAAAAGTGCTAGGCCTAAGCATAGTACTTCTTCAGGTAGAGCACATTTCTAGGCTCAGGCAGCTTATTCCCATCATAATCCACTAATTCATATGCACCTTTACTTAATACCTTCGACACAACATAGGGTCCTAACCACATAGCCTTGAATTTTCCTGCCCCCAGGGGTTCTTTATCTTGGACCCAAAGCAAGACAAGTTCCCCTTCAGAGAAAACCCTAGGTTTGACCGTTTTATCATATTGAGATTTAACCCTATTTTTATGAGCCTAATTCGCAGTCAACGCATCTCTACGTTGCTCATCAAGGTGTTCTAAATGTACTAGATGTTCTTCAAGCTCAGTCGTATCAGGTAACACATGAATGGCTATTTTCAAAGACGGGATTTCGCATTCAATCGGAGTAACTGCTTCCACCCCGTGAATGAGTTGGAAAGGTGAATAACCTGTGGCAGTCTTTACATTAGTTCTGTAATCCCAAAGAGCAGGATATAACATGTTGTGCCAATTAGAACGGGCTGCATCAATTGTCCGTTTAAGGATAGCTTTTAATGTCTTGTTAACAGCCTCGACCTGACCATTTGCTTGTGGATAATATGGAGAAGAATGTTCTTGTCTAAATCCAAGCATTGTAGTCAGTTCTTTCATCATATTATTTTGAAAATGATTTCCATGGTTAGTGACAATCACTTTGGGAATACCAAACTATGCAATAATCTGAACAAAGAAAGCTGTTGTTTCCTTGTTGTCTTTGAAAGTAGGCATTGCCTTTGCCCATTTCGTAAAATAGTCAACAACGACAATGATGTATTTGTGCCCTCCAGCCGAGACTGGGTTGCACGTCACATAATCGATCCCCCATTTCATGAAGGGGCCTACTGAGACAATAGGAAATAGCAGAGCAGGATATGACCGCATTTTTCTGGTGTAAAGCTGACATGGATGACAGCGCTTCACTGCTTCCACACAATCTTTGAAGATCATGGGCCAGAAATAACCAGCACGCAATATCTTCTGGGCCATTGCTAACCCAGATAAATGACCCCCACACACTCCACTATGGGAATCATTTAGGACAATCTCTGCTTCTTCATCAGTAAGGCAGTGATGCAAGACGAAATCTACCCCTCGTCAATATAATGTATCTCCTATAATGAGTTAGTTCTTGGCATGAAGGCGTAACTTACGTCGTTCCTCCCTAAAGTAAGCGATAGGATACTTCAAAGTATGGAGATATATAAGAATATCCCCGTACCAAGGATCAGAGGTAGATATCAGGAAGATGTGCTCATCTGGGAATGAGTCATCCTCAACCACTACATTATCTTCAGTGGGAAATTCTGCTATTAGCTCAGCAAAAACTAAGGACTTTTTAGACTTAGCGGATTGGAAATCCAAGTCAAACTCTTGGAGAATGACTATCCACTTGTTAAATTTTCTCCCAACGATCCATCGGGATAAAACATATTGGAACGGATTCACATCCGCCACTACTGTTGTGGTCCTTAGTAAAATGTAGTGGTGCAACCTCTTAACAGCATAAACAGCTGCGAAGGATAACTTCTCGACGTGGGAGTATCTAAGCTCAGGTCTGGCCAAAGCACGGCTAAGATAATAAACAACATTCTCAACAAGCTTGTTGCCCTCCTGGACTAGAACTACCCCAATGGTTGACTTCGACGCGGCCAGATATAATATGAAATCCCTAGAATAATCTGGTGGACGTAGCAAAGGAGCCGACAACAAATCTTTTTTCAATGCCTCAAACACAAGTTGTGCGGCTTCATCCCATATAAACGGAGTGTCTTGTTTAAGCAAGCGCATGAAACCTTTAGTGATCTTGGCATAATTAACGATAAAATGTCGAAGAAAGTTAGACTTTCCTTGCAGGCTTTGAAGTTGCCTGAGAGAACGAGGAGGAGGTAGATTTACAATGGCCTCAACTTTCAATGGATCCACCTGAATGCCTCTATTAGAGACAATGAATCCGATTAATCTTCCTGACTCAACGCAGAATACACACTTGTGAGGATTCAAGCGAATTTTATAATATCTGCATCGTTCAAAAATTAACCGTAAATGATCTGGATGTTGGATCCTCTTGCGAGAATGTGCAGGCAGATCATCAAGGTATG
>LPNX011005702.1:53082-70664 GCA_001517045.1 Pseudotsuga menziesii
AGAGCAAAGTTCATAGCCCGTTGAAAGGTAGCCCCAACATTTTTCAATCCAAAGGGCATTTTTCTACACGCGAATGTACCCTAGGGACAAATTAAAGCAATTTTATGCTAGTCTTCCGGTTTGATTTGGATTTGATTATAGCCGAAGAAACCATCCATAAACGAAAACACCTCACTCCCCGCACATGCATCTATGATCTGGTCTATAAATGGTGTGTGGTAGTTGTCCTTAGGACAGGCTTTATTAAGGTCTCTAAAGTCTGTACAAATGCGAATAGTCCCTTGCTTTTTATCAATAGGAACAGGGTTGGACACCCATTCAGTCAAAGCTATGGGATATATAAAACCAACTTTCAACAGCTTTTCAACTTCTGCCTTTACAGTCGCCGCTTTACGCGGGTTCACGGGTCTTAATTTCTGTCGAACCGGCTTGGCATCAGGATAGGTTCGAATTTCATGTTGAACAATAGATGGATCAATGCCTGGCATCTCCTCATATGACCAGGCAAAGATATCGCGGAATTCCTTGAAAAGGGCAATGTAGATGGCAATCTCCTCTGGAGAGCAGTTTGCACCTATATAGATGTTTTCCACGACATCTGAGTTCATAGAGATATTGATAGGTATAGTGGCAGAAATGTTTGCCATATTCCCCTAAGCAAACACCCCTTCCCTAGGCAAAGGGTTGATAAGTACCTCAATATCTTCTGACAGTCTCACTTTGAACTCTTGGTTTTCTATCTTGCTTAGATCTGGAAGAAAATAGGATCAATGATGAAGATCCTCACAAATCTTATCACGTCCACTCATGGCCTCCAGAATAGCTTCATCGGAAGGTAAAACGGTATCTAAGCAATGTATGGAATCCAAAGAGTTTTCTGCCCATGCGGGCAAATAGAATTCTTCCAGATCATTTGAGATTGTTAGAGGATCTGGAATGGGATCAACAGTGGCTTCAGTGATGGCTTAATAAGCTACCTCCACTGCCGATAAGGGCACTTCTGGTTCATGGGGAGTTGGGAGGACCCAAGGATCAGTCCTATCGACAACCGTAGCGATGAACTTCCCCACAGTAGTAGAACCAATGTAGTTCACTGGGGCTGGAAGATCGAATGTGCCCATTAATGATGTGTACATTCTAGCCCCCAAGCTTTGTGCAGCAGGTTTGGCCTGATCAACCAATGGCACAGTGGAATCCTTAGACTCTAAACGGCCTTTTTGGGTAAAATCAAGTTGGTCAACAGTAACCAACTTGCCCTCATGTGGAAAAACCATGACACGAAGAATAGCCGATGCAACAACAGACATTGCATAAGTCCAATTCCTTCCTAGAAGCAAATTGTAGTCCAAGGGAGCATTAATCACTTCAACTTCAATAGACACTGCTTTGCCTGCTAACTTAATCTCAAAAGCTGGTAGGATACCATGAGAACGGAAGGATCTTCCATCAAAAGCAGTAAGTAAAGTGTTTGATGGGACTAGCTCTGGGGATCCAAGAGCTTTCCAGCAGGCCAGGGACATAACACATGTAGAGGCTCCCTCATCAACAACTTCCCTTCCAATGGTCTTACCACCATGGACGACATCTATTGATAGGGCTACATGATAAGGCAGGTGAATTTTGACATCAGATAGATTGAATTTTGCCATGAGACTCGAAGAATCCATGCTACCTAAAGCTGCTAAGAGAGCATCCCGCTGAGCGGGACAACTCTGTAACACCTCTAAAGCTGACATTGCACACGGGGTTTGAGCTAAATATTCAACCACAGAGTAGTTTGAAGTAGCCCTAGCATTGGGGTTATGCAAGGTCTTCTTGAAAACACCTTTCGGTATCTTCGGCATAGTTTCGGCAGGTTTCTCTATTGTGAGAGGGTGGGAAGGTTCACCTACAACTTTACCCTTCTCAAGAGTCTCATTCTCATAGTTTTTGTTCCTGTTTTGCAACAAAGTTGAAGATCGAACCATGTTGATATAATTAGGGTCAGGGGAAATTTGAGTGCCCCCTGCTACATTAGAAGCTGAAGCAGTGTTCTGTCCTTGGGGAAAAGCCGGTTGTTGAGCTTTGATCAGCTTCTGGGCTTGATCCATAAGGGGAAAAAGGTGAGTAAGGTGGTCCTCTTGGCACAACTTACAAGGGAACTTGACCTTCTTCTTTTCTTTTTTTCCCCCATCAGCATTGTTTGCGGGCTTTGGCTTGTTTTGGTTTCCCTCTCCTTTTTTACCCTTCTTTTTCTTCCCACCGGGCTGTTGATTGCCCTTCTGAGAAATTTGCGCAAAAACATTTGCATTTTGGGGAGAGGGGGCAGCCTTTGCTACCTCTGCCATAGACTGTTTGACAGACAATTGGTGAAGTTGTTTAGTCAAAGATTCTACAGTGGGAGAGTTAACGGACCCAACCACACCATTTGCATGGGGTCCAGGCTTAGGCTTCTCTGCTTCGTGCGAAGGCATCGGTGCCTTAGGGATGATCTCATATAAGATCCTAGACCGTGAATAAATCAAATCTAACTGCTGGGCCCTGAGTATGGCTTCTTCTTTGTTCATTACTCCTGATGTGGAAACATCCTTAGATATGTATGGCAACAGTGATTTAAGGAACCATTCTAATAGAAACTCAAGAGGAATGGTGGCTTTGATAAGACTCTTTCGCCTCCTCCACTCTTGGATATGATCTGAGATGTGGGTAGCCTTGTTTTGTCTAAAAGTAGACAACAAGTCCATTCCGAAATTGTATCGAACCGGAAGTTGAAAGTGGCTAAGGAAAGCAGTAGCCAAATACCAGAAAATACTAAAGGCAGCAGAAGGAAATTTAATATATCATTTTGTAGCCGTACCTGTCAAGGTCCTCTGGAATAGCCTCAATCTAATTGAATCCTCATTCAACGAATAGGAAGAACACCATAAGTGAAAAGTGGTGGCATGTGCCCCAGGATCTTCACCAGCTTTACCTTCGAACTTAGGGATATCCGAGGGCAACTTGGTGGGAATAGGTGGCCACAAGGGGTCATGCCTCACCAGGTCATTCATCAATTTTGATAAGTCTGGCAAGTTTAAAGTTGCCAGAAAAGGAAGTTTGGGCCTAACCGGGGCACTAGATGTGCCAGCTTGGGGATTAGAGGGACCTGCCCCCGAATGCCCATGGGAAAAAGTGGGGTTTCCCCCAGCCACCGGTTGTGAAGTGGGAAGGTTTCTTTGAAACAGGTTCCATCCGTAAGCCACAGGATTGTGGGTGGGAGGTGTAGTGTAAGTGGTTCGGGCCATCCCCATAGAAGCAGGGGTCTGAAATACTGTAGCAGGTATCCCTCCACTAAACAACGAAAAGGGAGAGCTCGTGTATGGGACCGAAATAGGGGTTTGGAAGCTTTTCCCATAAGAGGTGTTTCTCCCAAACTGCACTCCTACATATGAAGGAGAAGGACCTACGTATGGATTGGATGGGGGAATGTGCCCCCCATTCCAAGGAAATCCTTGAACATAAGCCGAGGATCCTACCTGACCACTCTGGGTAGTGTAAGGAAAGGAAGAAGGAATGGTAGGTATACTGGGGATCCTAGCAACCATGTCACCAGAAGTACCTCCTATGTTGGAGTGAACTGGTGGTTAGACCACCCGGCTCGCTGGAGTCAAAGGTGTAGAAGGCAAACTAGATCTAGGGGCACTAATCGGGGGAGGTAGTACCCCTTCAACCGGAATGGTTGAGGTGAACACAAAAGGACTTTCTTCCGCTGAAGACATGACTCTACCCACAGGGACACCTAGCATTGGTGAATCAAAAGGTCTAACCTGGACGATCACAGGATTGTTTAAATCAGTTAAGGGGGAGTTAAAATTTCTTGCAAACTTGTCAGTCTACAATTCTTCTATCTCAACTGTGTCAATATTGAAACGGTTAGCAATGAGTTCTGGTTCACCAAGAACTTCACTTATTCCTACAGGTTCAAATGAACCCTCTGTGTCTAATCTCCGCCTTTGAGGTAAAGGTGGAGGCTCCAATGCAGTGATAGGGGGAAGGTTTCTCAACCTTCTTGACCTTCTAACAAGTTGGTCCTCTAGAATTAAAAATTTAACTACTCACACCCTAAGGCCAACTAAACACAGGAAAAACCATAGAGCATACACTAAAAATTCCTAAAGTCTCAAGCAATCAAACCAGGGTAAAAGATATACTTTCCCGAAGAAAGCTGATGAACGATTACTTGGCATCCTTGAAGTGGTTCTTAGGCACAAGCGAAGGAATCACCCACCGCCCTCCTACACTTTCAACAAGGGTTACCTTCCAATCCCATTCAAGGTGAACCAGAAATAACCTTCCAGTTTACCTAGGTATGAACCCTAAAAGACAAGAGACTAAAGGCTACCTTGGCAATACCAACAGTCTGGGGGGACAGTCGTCAGCCGAACTCGTACGCATGGGCAGGGTAGATGAGCCCGAAACTTTGTCTAGGATAGAATCCCCAGATGCGCAAAAGTCCTGGGTTACGCTTTGACAAGGATTCCGAGGGTTATCTCCTCTGTCCAAGCCTCCACACGGCCTAGTGCTTAACTCCCGTTTGAGAGGAGCTTCCCAGATACAGTGATAGAGTCAAGGATTTACCTAAAGAAAGGTCCACTACGTCTGAGTTTATAACTTGTGGGAATTTTACACTCTCTAGCCCACAAGTCTAGCCTAAGCTAGTGGGTGAAAGGCCCCTAAAAATAAAAACTTACTAGTAAATTTTAATTTATGCGTTTATTTTAGAGGGATGTTCTTTACTCAAGAGGTAACGGAGTGATATACTGTATGGTGTTTTGACTCAAACAAGAAACAAATGAAAGTAAAGGTGTATTCAAAGCAAACTACTACTATAAACTAAACTTCTTTTCATTTTCTTGCAATTATGTATTGATGAATTAAATGCAACAATAAGAGAAACTAAGCCTATATTTTTGTATATTTTGAGATTATATTTTTAAAATGAAACAAACACTACTTATGCAAAATAACAATGCAAAAGGTTAACTATTTTTTCTTTTCACGTTTAAAAATGCTCAAAAAATCTACTATGCATCTACAATGCACTCTACTTGAGTAAACTTGAAACTTATAAACTGTATAAAAGCCACAAACTGAAGCAAACAGGCTGACAGAACCAACAGACAACCACTAAAGGAAGGCTAGGAACCCTAGCTTGGGTGCAAACAATGACAAAGAATCACTGCAGACTTACTAAGGCAAGTGACAACCAGCTACTGTTAGAAGATAGACTGGAAAAAATAGAGCCCAAGACCCTGATCACTGATCTGGACTAAGACACTTTAACCCACAACCCAAACATGCCAAAATACTTCAGGTTGCAAACAGTAAATAAATCAAGCACAAAAGACTCAAGGGATTTCAAGAAGCATGAAGTGTGATCACCTGAGGCATTCAAACAAACTCTACAACATTCTTAAAGAAAATCTTCTCAGAAAACAGGGATTACACCAAGAAAAGAACAAGCAAACTCTTACTTAAAAATCCCAATTTCGAGGAGTATTCACGACTGTGTATGAGAGAAAGTCACGAATGATTCGCGACTGTCTAGTATTACAACCCGCGAATGCAAACCAGTATTTGCAACTGTCTAGAAAGACAACTCGTGAATGGGTATACAAATTTTCTCAAAAAATCAAGAAAAAACCCAAGACTTTCAAATGCTGAAGCAAATAAGAACCAGGATAAAAATCACAAACAGACTCACAGGAAAAGATTGGTCAGGAGGACAGAGGCAACCTACAGCAGTCTAGGCTGTCCCCAGCGGAGTTGCCAGTTCTGTTGTACAGGATTATGCACCTAATAACCATAAGTTTGGGGTTACCGACATACTCAATTACTTGCAGACAATTGACTTCTAAAGTACAGAATAGGAAATAGGAGGGTTAGAAGGACTTACTTGTTAAACGAAGGTCGATCCTTGCTATCCTCTTCCTCTCTGTTCCACTTCCAAAGTCTTCAATATTTCTCCTCTTTCACCTGTCAAGAAACACTCTTCCAGATACAAGATGATTCATGTACATATAAACAGGTTAGATAAAACATATATCATACTGAAATATAAACATTTATCAAACCACAAGACATGAAACCCATATGGAAGAAGTAATCTCTTTATTATCAATAATGGAAAGAGTTTAAGGTTACAACCCAACGTCTGAGACAAGAACTCCTCTACAACCAAAGGATTCTGAGTTTCACTGCTCCAAAGACTTCTGTCAATAATCCACCAGCATAACTTTGCTCTCCAAGTGTAGATATCCAACACCCTCCCCAAGGCCTGTATTTATATGGGTGAAATAAGGCAGTTCTTGAAGGTTGGGGAAGTTGTAGCAGTTAAGGAAATTAAGTTAAATAGGTTAACTAATCTCCCATTAGCACGTGTTTTTATGTTTTAATGTTAAGAGACACATTCGCGGGTATGTAGTAGAGCAACTCGCGAATGATTCGCGACTAATCATAAGGGCAACCCACGAATACAAGGATTCGTGACTTGCATCAACCGGGACTCGCGAATGACTCGCGAGTTGTATAAAAGAATAGTTGCGAATACATTCAACATGGTAAAATAGCAAAGTAACCAGCTAGGTATATAGGGAATGTATTTCATCATAAGCCAAGCTATAGTGTTTTGGGCAAACCTCTATCCATAAGTGTCCTTTTGTGTGCCAACCTGAGGGATGTCAGCACTCGGACGGAGAGGTGCCATTCAGGTGTATAACAGGATGCCCCAAAACTGACCCAATGCTAGGCATAGAGATGCCAATCCACAGATACCTACACCCCATGCCCAGCTACCGAGGGCATACATCCCTCTTGCACATGACATGGTTTCCTAGACACAGGAGGCATTTTTTACTCTAGCTGAGATGGTCTCTCGACACACGACCACTATTGACTAGACAACGCCCTCTTCCTCTACTGTGGTACAACCACCAACTTTTGTTGGTAGAGAAACTTCTATTGGTGGGGATAAAACGACATCCCATGTGCCTCAGAGCAATCCATGCATCTGCACATCGTGTGGTCAATCCTATTATGGTCTGGAACAAGACATGGTACCTCTACGATGACTGGTGGTTAGGTAAGGACATTTTTAAATCTCTATTATTGTTCATTTTTTAATTTTTCCATAATGTATGTAACATATTAAAAGATTCATAATATATGCAATATTTACGCTTGTAGGAGATTGATGTCTCTTAGGGGGGTGGTAATGCACCCAGTGTGGTTGTACCTGAGGCCCAAACAACCACCATTGATGTAATATTTAAACATTTTTCATGTTGTTAATACATATCATTTTGTTAATGCATGTGTTAGTCTTGATTAATTTATTAAATTGTCTAATATTTACAAATTTTGAAGTTGCAGGAACCCCACTTAGAACCTGATGCTAGAGACATTGATCTCACCGAAATAATCCAAGGTGGAATTTATGGTTACTTGAAGAATGTAAGTAAATGGTTAATGACTGAATCTTGTTCGAATTATTTAAATTTTTTACTATACACTCCTTTATAGATTGCTAATATTTATAATTTTTAAACTTGTAGATGCTATCAGCATCTGAAGAGGGGCAATAAATTGC
The DNA here is from genome assembly GCA_001517045.1 of Pseudotsuga menziesii. NCBI lineage: Eukaryota > Viridiplantae > Streptophyta > Pinopsida > Pinales > Pinaceae > Pseudotsuga > Pseudotsuga menziesii. Next base: position 60,689 of record LPNX011005702.1, read on the forward strand.
TGGAAGTGGTCACTCCCATGGGGGAGATATGTCCCAGGTAGGGGTAAGTATATTACAACATGTTGGTTTTTCAGTACATATTATTCCATCCATTCAAATCCATGTCTAACTATGGTAACACTTTATGACTGCATACATCATCACAAATCCCTGCACCGTCTCTTTGGTTTGGATCTCCCTATAGTCCAAACATAGATAAGGGGGTTGTTTACACCAGATGACCCTCTTCCTTGAAAAGAGCAGGTGTGCATGAGGATCAACCTACTCATCCCACGGTAATGTACACACTTCCAATGGAAGTTGCTGGTTAGTTTTGAATTCACTTCACAACTAGTTTTTCTTAATGTTATTTTTGCATGTTTACAACATTAGGATGTAGAGTCATTCGTGCTAGACCTTAGTGGGGTTGTTGATGCTGTGATCAATGCTACATCTACAATAGGGATAAGTCACACTGAGGTACATCTACTTGAATATTTGTAATTGTACATTTCATTTGTATTGTTTATGGACATGCACGATGTCTAACTATTTTATCATTTGGTGAATGTAGCCACACCCTGGTCCATTAGTGCACACAACTGAGGTTGATGTTCAACCTATGACTCCTCTTACTACTAAAGAGTCCCATCATCTTCCCCTAGAAATGATTTTTTCGGTGAGATGTTCATTTTTTACATAATTGATTAGTACTTTCTCATTCATGTACATGTTGATAATTCTTGAGATAATTGACATATTTTTTTTTATTCACAGAGAAGCGTTGCAGAGATAGTCTCTGCAAGGAGGAAGACACCAGAGGCACCTATACCCCGGGAGGATGTAGTGAGTCTTTGTTTTATGTACAATTGAGTCATATTTAAAATGTTTAAACTTTGTTATTGTTGGAAGTACTAGTTTAGTTACCTAATCATGAAATATTGTCATTGATTTGTAGTCGCCATAGATGCACAGTCGTCATGGACAGAGGAAACAAGCATCAGGGTCCGGGAAAAACAAGAGAAATTTAGAGTTTTGATGTGTTAGTCCAAGAGAAATATGTATTTTTATGTACAATACAGAGTTAGAGTATAGGGGCGCGGTCTAGGATGGATGTACTTTTGTTTGCACATGTACATCAAAGATGTTTTTGATACATGTACATTGACATGCCATAGATGGGCCTTCTATTTTTGTATTATAACTTTCATGATATAAAAAATATTTCATATCAAGGCTCTTGAGATCTTCATGGTTCAGTCTTTTAAGTGTGATTATACACGTGTGTCCAAGAATGTTTATATGTGTAATGTTCCCATTTTTTTTATAGATTTTACGATTGCATGGAGATATTAGTTATAAATGTGAGAACGATGCACAATTACAATATTACGTAATGACAAAAATGTACATTTCAATTGTTTTTTACCACGATCAAATTGCATATACAATGTTAAATTGTGTTCACAAAGATGGAACATACCTAATACATATAAGCACCCAACACAGCTAAGCAACTGATCCAATTGAGTGGAATACAAAAGCACCTTACCCACATAACAACCTAACAAAATTTTAAAGGATGAACGAATTTGACACACCTCAGTGATGCACCTATGTGGTCTACATAAACAAAATTAGTGTTTGGCATGATGTCTTTCATCTAACGAATAGATGGGATACACATCAAACCTAAAAAGATCCGAGTATTATAAGGTTGATTCAAAATAATGGTTATGACTATATATTGCACATTATGTATATCCTGCACAATATTTTATCATTTTGTTAATGTACATGGCATTTGATGAATGGCCTCGAGGAACAAATTTGGAAGAGACGAAAATTATGTGTGATTTTATTATAGTTTAATTTGATTAGAGAAGTACTATTTTGAATCTTGTTTTATAAATTTATGTTTATGGAGTACTATTCGAAACATTCGTAGTGTGAAGATATATATATTTTGTAATAATGGCGTAATAGGTTGGCCACTTGTTTCTAAAAGTAAACGTGTTCCATTACATGGTTACTGACGTAACAACATTGCCTCCTCCTGCATTTCATCATACAAATTCTCACATCTCTTGGATGACCAAGCTAAATTAATATGGAAACAACCTTCTTTCGAATTTCTAGTCTCATGAATGATATTCAAGATCCTAATATCAATTCACCTCCACATAGAGATTGACAACTCCTTTCGCCTTGATTAAAACAAAAACAAAGAATATTTCTTGCTTGACAATGATGGGAAATAAGTCAAGTTCAACACCTCACAATAGGTAATATAATTCTCAATAGCTACACATGGAATTATAGTTTGCAACAAGTATTGTTTCAGGATGAGAATATCTACAATCACCTTCAAGCTGACCTCTATGTGCAAAAATTTCACATTCACTTACTGAGCAAAACCCTAGTTTCCAAAATTGACAAAAAAAATGATCCCTTGTCATGGACCCAGATTAGAGGGCCACCCTAGTACTATCCCGATGTCTTGAATCCAACGGATTTGACGATTCGTCGATCTGAGCAATGACTATCATTCTATCACACGTTGAATCCCACCTCCTATAGGATTTTAGGGACACTTGTTGAATCCCTACTCGAGGCATAGAATGGAAACCGTGCATCAAAACGAGCTTCCAGTGGGTCATGCAAGAATGTTTAGGCAGTTTCCATGTGGGAACACTAGCCACATGTTCACGTTTGAGGAATTTGCAAAGCTGGCCCCTATGTGCAAAAATTGGACATTCACTTACTAAGAAAAACCCTAGTTTCCAAAATTGACCGAAAAAATGATCCCTTATCCATGGACCTAGATTACACGACCACCCCTAGAACTATCCCAATGTCCTGAATCCAACGAATTCGATGGTTTTTTGACCCAAACAACGGCCATCATTTTATCGCACGTTGAATCCCACCTCCTCCAGGCTTTCAGGGATACCTGTTGAATCCCTACCTGGGGCATAGAATGGAAAACCGTGCATCAAAATGGGCTTCTAGTGGGTCATGCAAGCATGTTTAGGTAGGTTCCATGTGGGAACACTAGCCACATGCTCACTTTCAAGGAATTTGCAAAGCTAACCCTTCTATGCAAAAATTGGACATTCACTTACTGAGCAAAACCCTAGTTTCCAAAATTGACCAAAAAAATGATCCCTTTTCCATGGACCCAGAGTAGAGGGGCACCCCTAGCACTATATTGATGTCCTAAATCCAACGGAGTCAATGGTTTGTCGATCCGAGCAACGACCATCATTTTATTGCACGTTGAATCCCACCTCCTACAAGATTTCAAGGACGCACGTTGAATCCCTACTTGGAGCATAGAATGGAAATTGTGCATCAAAACAGGCTCCCAGTAGTTAATTCAAGCTTTTTTAGGAATGTTCCATGTGGGAATGCTAGCCACACATTCACGGTCGAGGAATTTGCAAAGCTGGCCCCTATGTGCAAAGCTGACCCCTATGTGCAAAAATTGGACATTCACTTACTGAGCAAAACCCTAGTTTTCAAAATTGACCAAAAAAATGATCCCTTGTTCATGGACACAGAGTAGAGGGCCTCCCATAGAACTATCTTGATATCCTGAATCCAACGAAGCCGAGGGTTCGTCGATCTAAGAAACTACCATCATTCTATCGCACATTGAATCCCACCTCCTACAGGCTTTCAGGGACACCTGTTGAATCCCCACCCGGGGCATAGAATGGAAACCGTGCATCAAAATGGGCTTTTGGTGGGTCATGCAAATGTTTTTAGGCAGGTTCCATGTGGGAACGCTAGCCACATGTTCACGTTCGAAGAATTTACAAAGCTGATACCTATGTGCAAAAATTGGACATTCACTTACTAAGAAAAAACCTAGTTTCCAAAATTGACCAAAACAATGATCCCTTGTCCATGGACCTAGAGTAGAGGACCACCCCTAGCACTATCTCGATGTCCTAAATCCAACGAAGTCGATGGTTTTTCGATTCGAGCAACGACCATAATTTTATCGCACGTTGAATCCCACCTCCTACAGGATTTTAGGGACACCTATTGAATCCCTACTCGAGGCATAGAATGGAAACTGTGCATCAAAACGGGCTTCTGATATGTCATGCAAGTGTTTTTAGGCATTTTCCATGTGGTAACCCTAGCCACACATTCACGATCGATAAATATGCAAAGTTGACCCCCATGTGCAAAAATTTGACATTCCCTTACTGAGGAAAACCATAGTTTCCAAACTTAATCAAAAAAATGATCCCTTGTCTATGGAACCAGATTAGAGGGCCTCTCGTAGCACTATCTCGATGTCTTGAATCCAATGGAGCTGACGGTTCATCAATACGAGCAACGACCATCATTCTATTGCACGTTGAATCCCACCTCCTATAGGCTTTCAGGGACACGTGTTGAATCCCTACCCGGGGCATAGAATGGAAAACGTGCATCAAAATAGGATTTTGGTGGGTCATGCAAGCGTGTTTAGGCAGGTTCCATGTGGGATCGCTATCCACATGTTCACGGTCGAGGAATTTGCAAAGCTAATTCATATGTGCAAAAAATGGACATTTACTTACTGAGCAAAACCCTAGTTTCCAAAATTGACCAAAAAAATGATCCCTTTCCCATGACCTAGAGTATAGGACCACCCCTAGCACTATCCCAATGTACCAAATCCAACGGAGTCGATGGTTTTTCGATCTAAGCAACAACCATCATTCTATCACACATTGAATCCCACGTCCTATAGGCTTTCATGGACACTTGTTGAATCCCTAACCGGGGCATTAAATGGAAACCATGCATAAAAATGAGATTTCGGTGGGTCATGCAAGCGTGTTTAGGTATTTTCGATGTGGGAATGATAGCCACATGATCACAGTCGAGGAATATGCGAATTTGACCCCTATGTGCAAAAATTTGACATTCTCTTATTGAGCAAACTATGGTTTCTATGGTTTAGAATGCAAAATATGGTTTATGGTGCAAACTTGAGTTAATAGGATTGGCTATAGGGTTTGTAAGATAAAATTGGAAATGGTTATTAGGATAGGATTAACACTCATTAACATCACGGCTCCCGTAGAGAAACAAATTATCGGAGTTAAGGAGATAATTATCGGATTCAAAGGGATGTCCTTATAGGATCAACTTTGAGATTCAAGGCAAATGCAATAGACATATCCTTGATAGAGTGGTAGATAATGGTCTTGGGATATAAGGCATGAGTTATGTAAGTATCAATATAATACAACAAATACATGATGAAGCTCATGTGAAATTTATCAAGTTGTAGAGGTCTATTGAATTTATCAATCTATCAAGCTGTAAATAATCAATGAGACCATGAAACCAAAATATCTGACTACCACATACCTGACTACCTCCCTGTGGTCATTCGACTAGACCATCGGGATCACATCTAATAGAAATGGTATCCTTTAGCCTTTCATGCTTGGAGTAAGGCAACAAGTATGGTGACTTTGATGAGTTCTTGTTTCGCATTGTTTGCAGTTGGAGGTTTGTGCCAATAACTAAGTTTGTATAATGGTATGCAATTTGACCTTGTCTATAATCTTCAAATACATAACCTTTTTTTCTTTCGTACGTGGGCAACCTGTGTCAAATATTCTCTTTTGTTAACCATTGACCCAATTGGAAAATCATTGCCCTCAGAGTTGCTAAATGAGACAATGAGGGTCTGCTTCCCATCCAAGCAATGTGTCGGCCAGTAGTCAATGTGCCACTCACTGTCTCTCGGGGAAACCATTGCGTATATGTGCTCTGCATAAAATAAGGTGTAGACCTAGGAGTCAGCTAACTATACACAACTAGGCATCAAACATTTCAAAGTTATCAACATAATAGTTGAACCTAGTTGTATGAGATATGAAATGTGGTCATAGTCATGTGAAATACTCGATTGTCCCTCCTCCAACATGGATAATTCTGTAGTTATTTTTCGACCAATGGGGAGTGATACATGATCCCAGCTATCAACCCAATCTGTGGATTCACAGTTGTCCCATTCACCACTGCTACATGGATAACAAAAACAAGAGAGTTTCCTTGTCCACATTTCAACTATAGCATTGTATGACGTCCTAACTGAATGGAATGCATGAGTTCCTTGGACGGGCTTGCACTCATATAGGTGTGATCGATCTACATCAACCACCTCCAAAAAATATATATGTACATGTGATTTTTGAGATGATTGGTTTCTTTCCTTCTAGCTCCCTGCCCCATCACCGAAGAACACCATGCAACAATGGTCTTTGCATCTCGAATGAGCGAAATAGTTGTGAATTTCATCTCTTGCCTACGTAATGCAGTATTGATGCATGCAACTTCTCCATCACATTCCCCTTTTCTGTGTCCGGTCTCAAAATAGTTCCAAATATGTGGCACCTTGTGCCTCTTGTGGAGAATACACAACCATTGGAAGACACAAGAATTTTTGAATTTCCCCGCACAACCATTAGACCAAATCCAATGTTGTTCCATCTGTATATTGTTATCCTCCAAGTGTTTGTAGAAAAATTGAAAGCTGTGTTGTACAAAATCCAAGTCATGACACCTGTCATCACTTATGTAAAAGTGATACTCCTTGAATATAACCCTTTTCTCTTCAGTACTATCTACCCCATGTCTATAGGTGATATGGACCATTATGCTGACCTAGTCTGAGTGATAATATTGAATCTGAATCTCATTTTGTGGTTGAAGAGTGTAGTTTTCCACAAAATCAACCACTGATAATAGAGTTCCAATAGGAAATGTATCCCTACACATTGTAAACTGCTCATCTTGCCAACGAGCCACATGTACATGCTTTACATACTGTTGTGTCTTTTCAAATAATTCCTCCATGAAGTTGCATACCAGTACCTGGTAGATCAAAAATAAAGATGTACAGATCAATACGTTGTTACATATATGAAGTAGAAATAGATGAAGAAAAAAATACTATTAAGGAACTCGTTACTAATGTGAGAGGTGACCAATTGTATTTTTTTTCTTTCATTCCCTCCACCGATAGCATACATGACATATTTGAATGACTGCAAGTTCACTTCACGTCTCCCAAGTTCATGCTCATCGGTGACATGTATGCATTTGTCCAAAAATTCCATTCCACCACACCTTGGGCATGTCCCATCTACGCAAGTCCTTTGATAAAATGTGCAACCTTCTATCCTTCTACACAAGATGCTATGGATAAACTCTCTAGATGATGTCGGTGGCAATGTAGTTGAGCATTCCTACACAAGAGTGTTATTCAAAACATGCAATATATGTATATATGTGTCATAATAATAACCATACTCAATGTGATATCGACAACAACATGTGTTACGAGTTGTGTTTATTTTAACATACCATGGTTTGCATTTCTTGAAGGATCTTTGGCCCAAGTTAAGTTCATTATGTTCATGCCTAAATCTCTCATATAATTATGTTTGTGTCATGTCAAGAAAATGTTAAATGTGGGGCTCACAATCCCTTGAACCCATTCTCAATTTTAGTAAATATTTTTGGTTGGATGAAGGTCTACTATTGTCACACCAAAACTCCTGCACCAGTCCCTTTACCGCATCAATGAGCTTCATATCGGAGCGTGTCAACCTGCCAACGAAGGACCAGACATCTATTTCACTAGAGTCAAGTTGTTCTCTTCTAGAACAATACCTACGGAGTGATTTGATATCCAATCCTACAAGTTTTGATGTAGGCTTAAGAAGGCGAAGGGCCCTGCTGTTTTTGTTCACAATTGATTGTGACAACACATGGCGAGCTGCATTGCGATCCTTTCTATGATATTTATTTCCAATAGTACTAAATGCATCTACTAAAATTCTGACAACATGAGAACTTGGTTCAGAACTGTTTATCATCTTTAGCCTTAAGTTTTTCCTTACAACAGTCATAGATTTTAACAACGATATAAATAATCTACATTTATCTCCATCACATTTAGAATCAAAATAGTTGACAAGTATCTGTTGATATTGATATGCAATACTGCGTTTAGACAACTTACCTTCAAGCGAACCAATGAGACTTTCATCAATCTGTATACATTTTGGAGATCTTTGACGTGAAGTTGCTAATGGAGGTAGGGAGGTTGGAACTGCACCCTATACCATATCACCCAGTCAATCTGGTGTTTGAACATGAGATTCATGTCCTTTCGTTTCTTCCTGATGGTCGGATGGTGGCAATTGGAGATCCTCTTGGGTTGTCTGAACAACATTGTCTTTTTCGAGCATACGTTCGAGATTCAACGTCTCTCTAACTTTGTCACTTGTATACCCACATTCAATTAAATTTGCAAAGGTTTCAGGTGGCCTTGATGTGCACCTACGTTTTACTCCTTTATTAGTGCCATGCAATGCTCGTTCTTCTATTGATATGGAGACTGAAGGCCCCTTGAGCGAATGCTTTTGTCTTTCTTGATGTGGATTGGTAGGAAGAACTATGGCATCCTCAACAACCGGAATTGGTTGAGTTTCCATAAAGCGTCTTCGATTGGCCATTCCATTTCTTTTTCTTCTCTCTAATTTCTTCAAGGATTTCATTGGGTATCCTCTTCCTTACTGATTTTCTTGCTCGATTGCGTGAGTTTCCCATCACCACAATGATCAATGATATATATGGTTTCCTTTGTTAGCTCCTCAATTGTACTCTTCAATGGGAGACTACCCAAGCTTGGTTTCTTTCTTGCTCAATTGTGTCTAGATACTCAAGTTAGGGGGAAGATTGGGAAGAATGTTGCCTTTACTAGCTCCTCAATAGCAAGAAAAAAAAATGGTAGAGATGCTCTATGGTGCTCCTCAATGGGAAATTACCCAAGCTTGGTTTGTTTCTTGCTCAATTGTGTCTACATACTCCACCACAATGACCAAGTTAATGTTTCCTTTGCTAGCTCCTCAATTGCAAGAAAAACAACGGTGGAGATGCTCTATGGTGCTCCTGAATGGGAAATTGCCCAAGCTTGGTTTGTTTCTTGTGTTTCTTGCTCAATTGTGTCTACACACTCCACCATAATGACCAAGTTAATGTTGCCTTTTCTAGCTCCTCAATTGCAAGAAAAACAATGGTGGAGATGCTCTATGTTGCTCCTTGCTCAATTAATGGATTCTTTCTTGCTCAATTAATTCTTTATCTCTTGCCCCTCAATGTATACCATGCTCCAAGCAGTATTTAGAAACTTGTGGTGGAGATGCTTGATGTCAAAAACAATTTTGTGTGATAATATGGTGAAGAAGAGAATGTTCACGCACTGTCTGTAACCTGAAATTGCGCGTAGACTGTCAAACCTGTGTAAATTGTGTTAGAGTGTTTCGAGGACATGGACTTCTATTGTTTATACTAAGAATAAATGCGCACATGTTATTGTTAACTAAAACGGGGGTGCATTTTGGACACATAAAACGAGTGCGTGTTTTACTCTAATAGAATTTTGGAGCATTTAAGAAGGTAGTTGCATGGCTAAGGGATCATTCAAGGTTTAGGGGGAATTAACAAGCACTCCCTTAGTCTTTATGCCTTAACACCCCCCCTCTCTTCAACCTAACTATATTGTTTTACAACTCAAGGGATGTGTGTGTGAGAAAAAGATAAGTTAAGGGGTGTTAATAATAAGGGGATACATGGGGATGTGTGTGTGTGTGAGAGAGAGATAGGTTAGGGGGTGTTAGTGGTAATGGGAGACATATGGATGTGTGTGTGTGTGTGTGTGTCAGATAGATAGGTTAGGGGGTGCTAGTGGTAAGGTATGACATAGCGATTTGTGTGTGTGTGTCAGAGAGACAGGTTAGGGGGTGCTAGTGGTAAGGGGAGACATAGGGATGTGTGTGTGCGTGCTAGAGAGATAGGTTAGGGGGTGCTAGTGGTAAGGGGAGGCATAGGGATGTGTGTGTGTGTGTGTCATAGGGGAGACATAGGGATGTGTATGGGGTGACTAGGAGTTTAGGAGTGGGGGGGGGGG